>VDFB02036793.1:261840-497090 GCA_007258455.2 Sequoia sempervirens
TATGTGTTGGAAAAAGGTGTATGAGTTGTTAAAAATGTGCCTTATCCCTAGTAGAATATAGGAGGGTTGTTTTTTGAGTATAAACAACTCATTGTATGAATTTAATAGGGGTCTAAACTAGAAGACAAAATTATGGACGAAAATGCTATTTTAACTTGGTTGTTTTTCCATCTTGAAAGTTACAAATGACAAGTGGGTAACATGTGGCATGATTGTTTTGCCCATGGTTTTGTAAAACCACAAATGGTTTCCAGGTTGTAAATCACTATAAAAGGAGGGCTTGGGGAGGTGTTTGTATCATTTTGAGTTTAGTTTGCAAGACTGAGTGCTAGAAGGAGTCTATCTGAGTCTGAGTTCGAGTTGTGGTGATGCGCTTCTATAAGAACTTGCATTGCAAGTGTATTGTAATCTTCTTGATTTGATAATACATTGTGCGGGTTTTGGAGGGTGGGGTTTTTCTCCCGGAAGGGTTTCCCCACGATAATTACTGTGTTATGAGTTTATTGTGATATTTCATTTATGCATGTTTATTTGTCTATTGAAATCTCTGTAATAGTTAGTTGAATTTGCATAATCGTCCTCTCAAGTTTAGCGTAGGAAGCGATTCCGCGCACCTTTGCTTCCTTACAAGTGGTATCAGAGCTTGGCCAGTTTTGGTTCTATTTGTTGGGTACAGGGTTTTTTGAGCTAATCAAGGTTTGAGTGGGAGCTTGTGCAGAGTATTTTATTTTCTGTATTGCAAGATTATAAAGATGGCAAGCACGTCGGGGAGAATTGATGTAGAGAAGTTTTCTAGCACGAACTTTGAGATGTGGAAGCTGAAGATGGAAGATCTGTTAATTGATCGAGATCTATGGGATGCGGTGGATGAGAATACGCTGAGGCCCGCAAACCCAACTTTAACTGCACAATATGATGTGACTGATAGAAAAGTTAAAGGTCTCATCAAATTGTGTCTTGCAGAATCAATTCTGATTAATGTCCATGAAGAATCTACTGTAAAGAAGCTTTAGAAGAAGCTAAGTGAGATCTATCAAGCGAAATCACTTGTGAATAAGATTTTCTTGAGGAAGAAGTTGTATTCCTTGAGAATGGAAGAAGGTGGACGAATTTCTGAGCATCTGGAAAGCTTTAATATGTTGGTGACTCAGTTGAACTCAGTTGGGGTGAAAATGGATGAAGAAGAAAGGTGCCAAATCTTGCTATGTTCATTGCCAGACTCATGGGACAGCCTTGTCATGGCCATAGGGAGCACTTTCGTTGTCTTGAAGATGGAGGATGTTGTCGGTTCTCTACTTTCTGAGGAGATGAGAAGGAAGGTCTCTCTGAATGCCAAAGAGGCTTTGAGTGTTCGAGGAAGACCAAAAGAAAGAGGCAAGAACGAAAAGCAGCATGGCCGTTCTAAGTCCAAGAATAAGGGGAGATCAAAATCTCCTGGTAAGTCCAAGGCAATCTGCTGGAATTGTGGCAAACCTGGACACTTCCGAAAGGACTACAAAGAGGAGAAGAAGAAGAAGAAGAAGAAGCAAGATTTTGATTCTAAGTCCGAGAAGGAAGATGGAGATGCTTTCATCGCAGCCTTGGCCACTCATGCAGGTGACAATGCATGGTTGATAGACTTAGGTGCATCTTTCCACATGACTCCTAATAGAAACTGGTTTAGTAAGTATGAAAAGTTTGATGGTGGTAAGGTGTATTTGGGTGATAACTCTGTTCTTGATATTGTTGGTCGTGGAAGTATTCGTGTGAAATTTTATGATGGTAGAATTAGAAGATTTGATGGTGTCTTGCATATCCCAGGACTAGCAAGAAATTTGTTATCTGTTAGCAAACTAATAGATGCGGGTGTGCTTGTACAGTTTTCTGAAGCAAGTGTGAAAATGGTGAGAGGTGTTATGGTAATAGCAAGAGGAAGTAGATTGGGTACATTGTACCAGCTTGATGCATGCACGGTTGAGTGCAATAGTACTTCTGATAAGATCGTGAAAAGGACTACTTTGTTGGAGAAGGAGAGGGTTTCTCTTTCAACAGATGGTCGTGGTTTTTGGGTACCCAAGGGTACTCTATCTACCAAATCAAAGTTTCCTACAGAGAAGACCATGTTATGGCACCAAAGACTCGGTCACATAGGTGAGAAGGGTCTACGGACCTTGAAAAATAAAAACCTTGTTGATGGGTTGAATGACTGCAATCTTGAGTTCGATTTTTGTGAGCATTGTATCTATGGTAAACAAAATCGTATTCAGTTTTACTCAAGTTCTCATAAGTCTTCATGTATTTTGGATCTTATCCATTTAGATGTATTTGGTCTAGTTGATGTTTCTTCTATTGGTAGATCAGTTTATTATGTTTCTTTCATTGATGATTTCAGTAGAAGAACATGGGTTTATTTCCTTAGAAGTAAAGCTGAAGTTTTCAGTCATTTCAAAGAATTTAAAGCAATGGTTGAGTTACAGACTGGAAAGAAGATAAAGTGTTTGAGAATTGATAATGGTGGTGAATATTGCTCTAATGATTTTGACACATTTTGTAAAGATTGTGGTATTAAAAGAGAGAAGACAACTCCATATTCTCCACAGCAGAATGGAGTTGCAGAAAGAATGAACAGGACCTTAATGGAGAAGGCTAGGAGTATGCTGAGTGGAGCTAGACTGGAACAAAAGTTTTGGGCCAAAGCTGTAGCCACTGCCTGCTACCTGATAAACAGGTCTCCTACATCAGCTCTTGTTGATAAGACACCAATGGAAGCGTGGTCGGGCCACAAGCCTTCACTTAGACATCTGAGAGTGTTTGGTTGCGAGGCATATGCTCATGTGCCAAAGGAGAAGCGGACAAAATTGGACAACAAAGCTATCAAATGTATCTTCATCGGATATAGTTATGGTGTGAAAGGATACAAGCTTTGGGATCCTATTGCACAAAAGGTATTTTATTCCAGAAGTGTTATTTTTAGAGAAACTAAGCCTTCTTCTGTCATAGTGCAGCCAGAACAGATGGAAGAAAAGAAAGATGTGATTCAACTGCCTACTACACCTGAGAAAGTTGAATCAAGGCCCTTAGAAAGACAAGAAGTCGAGGAGAGCTCTACGAGTTCTGAATCATTAGAGGAAGAGGGCGAACCTAAACTTGAACCTGAACCAGATCTTGTTCAAAGGTCTAGTAGACAGAGGAAAGCACCAGAAAGGTATGGATATTCTCCTGATGATTGGAGGTGTATATTTGCTTTGAATGCTAATATTGATGAACCGAGATCTATAGAAGAGGCTCTTGGTATGAATGATTCAGAGTCCTGGAAAATAGCCATGGATGAAGAGATGGCTGCTCTCAAGAAGAATGACACATGGGACCTTCTACCATTGCCTGAAGGACGGAAGCCTGTTGGTTGTAAATGGGTGTTCAAAAGGAAGATGGGTTCAAATGGAAGCATTGAGAAGTATAAAGCACGTTTGGTTGCAAAAGGTTACTCCGAGGTTGCAGGAGTTGATTATGGTGAAATTTTTTCTCTTGTAGCAAAAATGACATCCATTTGATTTTTACTTTCTATTGCAGTTGCTTATGATCTAGAGGTTGAACAGATGGATGTGAAAACAACTTTCCTTCATGGAGATTTGGAGGAAGAAATTTATATGACACAGCCAGAGCACTTTGTGGTGAACGGTAAAAGTCATTTGGTTTGTAAGTTGAAGAAATCCTTGTATGGTTTAAAACAAAGTCCTAGGATGTGGTACCAAAAGTTTGATACATATGTTTTGAGTTTGGGATTTGTGCGATCTAAATCTGATCACTATATATATTACAAGTCTGATGGTGATTATTTCCTAGTTATTGTCTTGTATGTTGATGACATGTTGTTTATTGGCAAAGGAAAAGGTTTGATTGCAGAATTAAAATCTCAGCTTTCAGCAAAGTTTGAAATGAAAGATCTTGGTACAGCAAGGCATATTCTGGGAATGGAGATTATAAGAGATAGGAAAAATAGAAAGCTTTGGCTAGGCCAGAGTAAGTATGTTGGTACTATTCTGAGAAGATTTAATATGCAGGATTCCAGACCATTGAGTGTTCCTATGGGAACAAAGCTTTCTAGCTCACAGTGTCCTACATCCCCATTGGAGATGGAAGAGATGAGTCGAGTACCATATCAGAGTGCTATTGGAAGTTTGATGTATGCTATGGTCTGTACAAGACCAGACATTGCCCAAGCAGTGGGAGTACTTTCCCGTTACATGTCTAATCCAGGAAGAGCACATTGGGATGCAATAAAAAGAGTTTTCAGATACTTGCGGGGTACCTCAGAGTACTCTATGTGTTTTCATGGAACAGGAAATGAGCATTCCTTGGATATTCAAGGCTACGTGGATTCAAACTGGGCCGGTGATGTTGATAAAAGAAGATCCACCAATGCATATGTGTTTACATTATTTGGTGGTGTAATTAGTTGGATGAGCAAGCGACAAGCTGCGGTCGCTTTGTCCACTACAGAGGCAGAGTATATGGCAGCTACTCATGCCTGCAAGGAAGCCATCTGGCTAAAGAGATTGTGTTCAGATATAGAGTTCAAACAGGGTGCAGTGACAATTTATAGTGACAGTCAGAGTGCAATCTGCCTAGCGAAGAACCCGACATTTCATGCCAGGACCAAGCACATTGATGTATAATATCATTTTGTGAGAGATATGGTCGAGGACGGCAAGGTGAAGCTGGAGAAGGTGGAAACTTTGGTGAATGTTGCTGATGCATTAACTAAGCCCGTGAGCACAGAGAAATTCAGATGGTGTTCAGAGTCTATGGAGCTCTCGACCCCTAGCAATTAAGTCCATGACACTTTGGATCCCCTGACTCTTGCAAGGTGTTCGACAAGTGGGAGAATGTTGAGAATCCTGTCTCAACCTTGCAAGTTTTTTTCAGAAAATTCTAGAATTTGTTTGTAGTAGTTCTCCACATGTTTATGTGTTGGAAAAAGGTGTATCAGTTGTTAAAAATGTGTCTTGTCCCTAGTAGAATATAGGAGGGTTGTTTTTTGAGTATAAACAACTCATTGTATGAATTTAATGGGGGTCTAAACTAGAGGACAAAATTATGGACGAAAATGCTATTTTAACTTGGTTGTTTTTCCATCTTGGAAGTTACAAATGACAAGTGGGTAACATGTGGCATGATTGTTTTGCCCATGGTTTTGTAAAACCACCAATGGTTTCCAAGTTGTAAATCACTATAAAAGGAGGGCTTGGGGAGGTGTTTGTATCATTTTGAGTTTAGTTTGCAAGACTGAGTGCTAGAAGGAGTCTCTCTGAGTTTGAGTTCGAGTTGTGGTGATGCGCTCCTGTAAGAACTTGCATTGCAAGTGTATTGTAATCTTCTTGATTTGATAATACATTGTGCGGGTTTTGGAGGGTGGGGTTTTTCTCCTAGAAGGGTTTCCCCACGGTAATTACTGTGTTATGAGTTTATTGTGATATTTCATTTATGCATGTTTATTTGTCCATTGAAATCTTTGTAATAGTTAGTTGAATTTGCATAATCGTCCTCTCAAGATTAGCGTAGGAAGCGATTCCGCGCACCTTTGCTTCCTTACACAAGAATTGTGACTCGCCCTTCAACTGCATCATCATTAGGATCTTTTTCGAGTGAGAACTTAGATGATTTGAATTCTCGAAAAGTCTTTGTTGGTGGTTTACCACTCCTTGAATTCATGGATGGAGAATTTGGAAAAATTGTTGATTCTACTGTTATTTGTGCAACGAAATGATTTTAAAAGTGGAGAACATTGTTTATAAAATGCATAAATAAAGAATGAAGATCGAAGAGTCATCACATAGCTATTTTAGGCCAAGGCACATTTCAATTTGACTCTAACATCATGGTCCCATGCAGCTGCATAAGTATCCAATTATGAGATGAGCATTTCTAAAATTTGTTGAATAAGTATAATAACTAAATGTAACTAGTTATTGTTAAACTTATAGCGCATAGACTTCTGCAGATCTGTGAATGTATTCAACATGGGAATTTTATTCTTTAAGGAATCATATATCTCCTTCACATTAGCCCATTTCCTTCTGTTTGAGAATATTTTTTTCACATATCCTGGCATCACTTTAATAACCTTCCCATTTCCTCTGTCCAGTCTTTCATAGTCACTGTGAATGTCACTAGAATTATGTTTGTAAAAACAGTTTGAGAGTACGGGCAACAGTCTTGCTATTCGCCAGCAGGGAACAGGGGTCTTCAATCTTTCAGCAGGAGTTGAGAGGTTCACTGAGATGAGATCAATCCTAACCACCCTCTCTTGTGATCTGCTCAAGGCACATCTATTTAAAAAGCTATATAGCCCATTACTAGTAGTACAAGGCCCTATTTGGAATAGGCCTGGTGAGAAGGAACTTGCAATGAACTTAATAATGTATTCTGACATGTGTAAGCTCAACTGGAACTCTTTAAAAATTAAAAGCCACCAAAAGCTTGGGTTTCAGCTAACCTGATCTAATTTACGCTAGGCTTGTTAGTTATGTATTAACCAGGCACCTTATATATGTTTGATTACAAATCTCACTCTTCTAGCATGCCAGACAAACATGACCTATGGCGAGCAGAGGAGATATATAAATTAAGTTTAGCAATATGAAAATGTTTGCTAAAGACTTGAAAAATATTCTTTAGCTATATAGAGGCTTCTATATGTCTGCATTCTGGATATTTTATCACATCAACCTTGTTGGATTTCAGAGGCAATATTAATGCGTTCATGAATCGAGGTAATGGATCATTGTTTAAAAACCATGAATGGGTTCCAAATACCCTGTTCCTTTACACCAATGACAACCTCTTCTTGCTCAAGCATTAAGAGAGTATATACATCCATGCAACTGCAGTTATCCTTAAAATACAGAGTCAAACAAACTCTGAGGCACAAGGAAGTTAACCATATTGGCACATTTTCAATGCCAAATAGCCTATTCCTTTACACCAATGACAACTCTTCTTGCTGGAGCATTAATAGAGTAAATACAGCCATGCAACTACAATTATCCTTAAAATGCAGAGTCCAATAGACTGTGAAGCACAAGCAAGTTATCCATGTTGACAAATACAGCCATGCAACTAGCCATGCAACCACAATTATCCTGAAAATACAGAGTCAAATAGACTGTGAAGCACGAGCAAGTTAACCATGTTGACAAACACAGCCATGCTACTAGCCATGCAACTACAATTATCCTTAAAATACTGAGTCAAATAGACTGTGAAGCACGAGCAAGTTAACCATATTGACAGATTTTCAACATGATACCTATATTGACATCCAAACAGTTTACTTGGTACAGAAGTGCAACAACAAATTTTGAAGTAAACAAATCGAATAGGCGGGAGAATGGAATACATTGTAAGTATTAAGATATTGAAGACTCTGAAACCCACTGCTCAGCTAAACTATAAATTTTAAACCAATAAAATCTTCACTCAATAATATTTAAATAAATTTATTCACTCAATAGTATTTAAACAATTACTTACTAATAGAATAAATATACCTTGAGCACTGGTAATAATTGAACGATCACACTGACTTTTCCTTTCTCCTCACGAATTACAGACTGTTTTCTGAAGAGCAAGGGGAATACTTCAATAGAATTCGTAGCCCGAAAAATCATTTAAAAGAATTTTTTAATATGCAACTAACCATGCATTTCATACACAGCTTTAAAACGGAAAAAAAAGCATTGATACTACTATTTAATAATAGCTTTTTGAAGTACTAAAAACTAATTTCAAACTGCACTTGAAAAATCTAATAATAGATTTTTATAGGTTTTATTATATTAATTATAAAAAATATATATAAATTTGTAATCTTTAATAGAGTTATGTAAATAATTTTATAATTATTTTAAAATATATTAATAATTAAATATTTTGGAACGGAGATCATAATGCTTAAAATTTTAAAAAATAATAAAAAAATTAGAAATAATGATAATTGTTAGTAATTATTATATTATAATATTTTTATCAATTATTATTATAAAATTATTATGATTATTATTATATTTTTTTTAATTCAAAGGGTAAACGCTTTTACCGGAGCTATGAACCGGATACAACCATTCAACAATACCACCCCAACGGGGTTTGAACCTTGGTGGCAAGAACAACAATGCCACCTATAAACCATCACACCATGCCAATACTGGCTATGATTATTATTATATTATTATTGTTGTTATTATATTTTTTCTTTGGAGTTATATTATTATTATTGTTATTAAAAGTCATAGAGTTTTATTTTGTATTTCCTTTCATTCCTTTAATTGATGTATTCGATGGCGAGTTATATATATATATATAAGTGATGTACTTTTAATTGTTGTTCTATTTTTTGTGTTTTAGTTTTTATTCACATTTTATACCTTTTAGTTCATTTATTAATTTTTGTTTTATATACCCTTTAATTATTTGCTTAGTTTTTTCTTTGCCTTTGTTCTTGTGTCTTTTTGCTTTTGTTCTTTAATTTCATTTTATTTATTTTTCATTTGTTTATTTCATCTTGTTTGTAATTTCTTTTATTTTTCCATTCTTATTTAGGTTCTTGTACTTTTCCTTTTAATTGCTTTTTCTATTTGTTTGCTTATTTGTCTCTTTTTGTTCCTTTTCATTTCTTTAATTTAATTAAGGTCTTTTTAACTTATTCTTTTATCTTTGTTTTATCTCTTCAATTGTTTGCTTGTTTGGTTTCTAATTTATTTTCTTTATCTTATCTTACTATTTCCTTAGTTTCTTTCATTTTTTCTTGTTGATCTCTATTTATTTTCCAATGTTTTTTTTCCCTAATGTTTATTTTTTAGCCTTTTTTGCTTATTATTTTTTCCTTTATTCTTTATTATTTTTTATTTTTTCTTCTCTCTCACCCCACCTTCCTTACCCTTTATTAGGATCTATTTGCACTCCTTTATTTCTATTGTTCCTCTTCCTCATGATGGATGGCTAAGTGTGATCCGAAACCGTTGACAGAAAAACATACACAATTGAATCCAAAAACTTGCAATCAATTATATTTTTTATTTTATTATTCTTTTATTATTAGATTATTATTATTTTATTAATAATGTATTATTATATTCTTTTATATATTATTAGTGTTAGGTTTAGGTCTTTAATTAGGATTAGGGTTTAATTAGAGATAGGGTTAAGTTTAGAGTTAGAATTATAGTCGGGATTAGATTTAGAGTTACAATTAGTGTTTGTTTTAGGATTTAGAATTAGTGTTCCCTTAAGATCAAAGTTACAATTAAATTAGGGTTGGTTTTCAATTAGGATTAATCTTATATTATTATTACATTATTAATATATTATATATTATTATTTGATTACATTTATGCTAGAATTCTAGTCCTAATCATGATCTAAATTAAACTGTAATTAGGAATTGAATAGGGTTAGGTGAAGGTTAGGTAGGATACGATTCAATTAGGGGTGGGATTCAAAAAGGGTTCAAAATAGAGTTATTATTAGAGTTAAGTGAAGGTTAATTTAAGATTATGATTTATTTAAGATTTGAATTTAACATTATTATATTATTATTATTATGAAATAATGATATTTCATTTTTCCTTGATTAATTTAAACCATGCATATCATTCATTCCGTCAAAAAAAAAAAATTATGAAAAAATTCACTATATTTGAAAATACTTTATCCAAAGATTCAAATCATTTCACTGTATTTACCAATTTGACATGAAGGATATAAATGCCAAAAATGTGTGGGATGAATAGCTGAAGATTGATCTTCGTGACAAAATTGGAGATAATCCTTTTTCACATTTACAAAATTATCTTTTGGTTTGCTTGTGGGGAGTTATCATTTCAAAAATAGTATTAATTTTTTGATTTCACAATAAAAAAAAATCTTTTGTCATTCCATTTATACCATCCTTTTAGGCTTAATAAGATATTTTAACACTCAACGTATATTAATATGAAAGTTTCTATAATAATTTAAATATTTATTTTTTCATAAAAATAAAATTAAACTATCAAAAACTCTATAAAAATCATAACAATTGTAAAAAATATAATTTAAAAATTATATCACTAAAACATCACTTTTTTTTTCAATTCAAATTTTATATTATAATGTGACTGTCTTAATACTCTAATATCCTTAGCAAAATTATATCATAAATATAATTGTCTTAGTACTCTAAAATCCTAATCAAAATTGATACTACTTAGTTCAAGAATAAGTAATGAAAACAAATCCATCATCAACAAAGATAAGAAAGGTGTTTATATTATGCCTCTAGTAATGTAGCAATGTTGTTAAGTACATCAAGTTATTGTATAGCTTATTATATTATCAACAAACTTTGATTAGTTTCTTTTTATATTTTTTTTCAATTTATTAATAATAAATATAATTACATTTAATATACAAATTATTTCAATTTATGATTTATAAAAAAATCTTTTTAATTTTTATGGTTTATTAGTTATCTTATTGATATTTTAATACATTATATGTATTTTATACATTATATTAATTTTATTCATTATTAAAAAAAATTAAACATTTATCAAGTATAAGAGTTGGCTTGGGTAGTGGGTTTGCTCCCCATTGATTTTGGGGACACCCTTGTTGTAATATATATATATATATATACCTTACACTTTTACATTTTCATTTTATACTATTTTGCACATCTTATGTGCATAGTCATAGTAATTGATTGATCTATTTGACACACAAACTAACTTACCCATAATCCCATAGTGAATAATCATTTATCAACCACCTCAACTTCCACCAATTCACTTCTCATAGCCATTTGCCACATTGGACTAGGTTGCATGATATTACCCTTTCATAAAATAGTCCTATCAATCCATGTGCCAAATATGTTTGAATTATGCAACTATGGAAGTACATTCACTAATATGTTTTGGATTGTTAGAATGGATAAGAGATTCACAAAAAGGTGCATTTGATTCAAAATCATCCAAGGCTACATTTTGGCACCTAGACACTATATCAATTCTATAGTCAATTAGACTTACATAGTGTGTTCGCAATATCCTAGATTATTCTCTTGATTGCTATCAACATAGAAAAAACTCCTTTCCTAAGTCTTAAGGCAAGTCCATTTGTGCTTCTTTGTAGAACCAATTCTTGGAATGTGTATAAGAGACAAACTTATGTAAATTTGTGAAGATTTTAGTAACATAGGACCAATTTGAACCACTCAAGGACCCAATCACATAGTGTAGCCTGATCCAAGACTAAGGTGCATGGTGTAGCCCAATATATGACCAAGCTACATTAGCCATGTATAATTATTGGTAAAACTCTACCATATCTTCTACAACAAAATTTTGTATTTCTATTATATCACACCAAATCAAATTAGTGTGTGAATCTATTTTTCAATTGCATAATATTTTATCCAAATCTAAATCATTACAAATTAATTTTTTTATTTAAGTAAATTTAAATTGACATAAGAAAATATGTAGTATAAAGTATTTTATTTCTCTACGCCAAGCTAATCAAATAATAGTGAGCATCAAAAAAAAAAATTACCCACTAATGCACGCACATGTCAACTATCCATACCATGTGCACAAATTTATAAAACTCTTAGCATAGATAAGTTGAAGTTTTAAATTAATTTATGACATTGTTGGACCTAACCTTTTTCAAGCCTCTTTTTAAGCTTAAATAGTTTTGGATATTTATCTATAATATAATCAACAAAGTTAATATCAAATTCATATTTAAAACTAGTGATACTAAAGCAATTTGTAACTAGTTGTAGTTCATGCTACTAAGTGACTCAAGTGCAAGATCATAGCCAAATCCCTTGCCTTATGCCTATGACATATTGTCCCTCTCATCCTTCACCAATGAGTAGAATGGTTTTACACTCTTAGTAAAAAAATCATCTTATTAAAAATTTATTTTGTGAAGGTGTATGAGCACATTAAATAGTCCTTCATCTTATTCATGTTCTAATATCTTAGGTTTGGATTCAAATATATTTTCTTAGTTCAAATGATGTTTACAAATGCATCTACTTTCCTAACTATTTAAATGGTTACCATTCTTCTTTATTTGGGATGTTTAGATCAATTTTCCGAGGTTATCCTCTTGCTCCCACTCTTTATGTATTGGCTACAAAAGGTTTTAGAAAATTTCTTTCTAATCTAATCACCTAGAAAATATTTAAAGGAATGTCCCTTCCCAATACTAATATTTATCTTATCAATGGATATTTCATTGATGATTAATTTTTCACTCTTTTGGAAGAAGAAACCAACTTTAAGTAGACATTATTGGTTATATACACCCTTTGTCTTTCCTTTAGCTTTAGCATTGAGTGGTTAAATACTCAATGTTATCATCAATCTTTCTTGCCCAAAGCCTTACATGGATTGAATCTTATGGATGGAAATGAATTGATTGCAATGAGATATTTAGATTTATTTGCATCCCTTTTGCTTCTCAATCTCTTTTCTCTTTTATTTGAAAATCTTCTTTTGATCATGTTGAAAAGAAAGTACATTTATGGATAGCAAACCTCTTTCCCTTCAAAGTTTCATATTTTTCTAAGGTGCTCATTGATGAGTCTAGTTTATGGTTTAATTTTGGTAGAATTTATGATCTATTTGTTGAAGCTGTCATGAACCTTGATGTTTGAATGATCGATATTCCCTCAAAACCATAGATATTGGGCCTAGTTTTATCTTTGCAAATATTTAATGACATTGACATGTTATATGGACTATTTGTGTTAATTCTACATGTGAATTAATGAATGTTCTTTAAGATAGTTATAGAGATGCGATTATTGTGCGTACTAATATTGCCATGCAGATATGATTTGAGACCACTAAATTGAGAAGAGTATGCCAGCTGGGCATTCACCATAACAGTTAACAAAGTGGTCATGCAAAGGTCAACAAAGGGAATCATTCAAAGAGGTCGACGACGGGAGATTCCTCATGCAAATCAAGTTGTAACTACCTTGTAAATGGTCTTTATTGTTGTTGAGCGAATATAGGTGTTACTGTTGTTCTAAATCTGCATTGAGGCAAGCACGTCTAGCCAAATTCCATGCATGTATAACCACCTCTCCACTTTCTCTACTTTCCCTAAAATGGCATCCTCTCAATTCATGGAGTTGACCGCCTTGTTAGTTAGTCGCTTCTTTTCCTATAAATAAGAGTCGTATGCTCCTTCTCAGGAGGTTGTGTGATCTGATGATGTGCTTGCATTCTTAGTTTCCAGCAATACAGTTACACTACTCTATTGTACTCATGTTTTACAATGAATAAAATAAAGTTATAAGTATGTGCATCTAATTTTAGACTAGTTTTAGAGGATACTCATCCAAGGGGGCCCACTTGGTGATTATTTCATCATTTAGTTTATTCTAGTTTAGTTATTACTTTTTGCTCAGTAATTAGTTAAGAATTTGGCACTGACTGTTCCTGCAGCCATTAGAATTTCATTTTATGAATGTTCCTGCAGCCAAAGCAGACAGTAGTTTCCTGTTTGTTTGCTCAATTTTTTGTTTTTGTCATGCATTTCAGCTTAGCATAGTTGTTGGTTGATTTTCAACACTTATGTTATTTCTTTCTAAGCAATTTACCTTCAACATTATGTTTTCCTTAGTTGTAGAATGAGTATGGCTACTTTGGATCCTTAGTGCACATACTGTGCTGACCCATTTCAATTTCACATCCCTAGGTTGAGAACTTAAATGCACCTTCATGATGATTGAAATGGCTATTTAGTTTAGATTTCCAATCTTTGCATTATAGTTGTAAGGGATTAGTTGTTAGATCATTGTAGGAGACCAACATTTTTTGGCGTCGTTGTTGGGGATGGTGTCAAACTAGGGAGTTCTTTGCAGTCATTGATAGTTTTTCTTGTTGTAGTATTTCTAAAGTTGTTCTTAGTATACCCCTCATTTAGTAAGTAATGACCCCCCTTATTCTTTACCAATTCTTTGTGTGAGCTGGCTGATAGTGAGTTGATACTGCATGCATAGAGGAAGGAGAAGAGATGCTTATGGGAGATTCCTTCCTAACAATCCTGATCCATTCCAACTAGTTGAATATCATAACCTTCCAAGAGAAGAAGAAGAATATCCACACCCCCTTGCTGATGCATTGCTTGATCTAACTAGCTCTAAAATTTCCTATGAAGATCAAAATCAGCTTGAGAATCCCTTCACTTTGGAACTACATCAAGTAGGCATGGGTGATGCAATTAGAAACAAACCTAACCAACCAGCTTTTCCTTTCCCCATTGCTCATCAAAATGAAGTAGACAACCTCAAAAATATCCCTACTTCAATCCTTCCTAAGTTCTATGGACTTGTCACAAAAGATCTTGATACCTTCTTGTTTGAGTTTGACATACTCTGCAGGAGTTATGACTATATCACTAATGCCAATAGGCTTAAGCTATTTCCTACCACTCTTAAAGAAGTTGCATTAAGATGGTTCATGAGCCTAGGAAGAGATACTATGGAGACATGGGATGACATTCAAAGACAAAATTCCTTGAGAAATACAAGGAGTATTGCAAGGGCAGTGACATGAGAGGAGGTGACATTTTTAGGATGCAACAAAAGGAGGATGAGAGCCTAGAGGATTAGATTGCAAAACAATTTTTGCCTAAAAAAATATCCACACCATACACTCAATGAAGACTCACAAAAGCTACTTTTCCTGAGAGGAATTAATGGCAGCTGCACTAATGCTTTGGACCTGATGGGAGGAGGAGATATCTCCCAAGTTCCTTGGGAGGATATCAAGAAGATATGCCAGAACTACTCTAGGGAAGCTTCAAAGAAAGAGAGAGCTTACCAATCTTTAATGGGTAATTCATCTACCAGTGGAGTTTTAAGAATGGAGATTACTCATTTGTTGGCAGACTTCAAGCAAGAAATTAGAAACAATCTAGCTACTCAGTTGGATACACTTCAGGCCAAGAAGAAACAAGAGGAGGCAAAGGCAACATTGGCAAAGTATTGCCCTCATTGTAGACAAAAGAAGGACTGCAGATGCAAGATGGTAGCTAATATTGAAAGCAAGCATATTGCACCTGAGTTCAAGCCAATTTAGATTGAAGAAGATCAAGTCTACTATGTTGCAAAAAGGAGCCCTTGGGATCCAAGACAAGGTATGCCACTAGATCCTCTCTCTTTTGTTGGGCCATATTTCAATTCTTATTCATCTAGTAACCAATGTCAACCCCCATATCCATCCAATTATGGAGGATATCCACCACAATCTTGGAGTAACCCTCCAACTACCTGGCCTCATCATAAAAACTCTCCACCCCAATGGCAGCAACCTCAGGGAAATTAGCAGTAGTTTCAAAGAAATTGGCAGCCACCCCCAAGAAATTGGCAGCAAACAAATCAATAGAGGGGAGGACAACAATGGCCAAACCAGCCAAATAGCTACATGCAACCACCTTCTCAGCCCCAACAACCTGCTATAATGCCTCCTCCTGCTAATTCAAATTCAAATGCACCTAAACCTACTTAGCTACCAACTCAGCCCACACCCAATCCAAATAAAAAGCCACAACAGCAGCCATTATACTTTGTTGATCCAAATCATCCCTACATATGTTGTGAGTGTAAGTGACATCCACTTGCATTCAGGAAATACTATACCAGCCCCTTCCACACCCATTATCACTGAGCTTCATGTGGAAGAAGAGGAGCCTCTAAATAGCCCCATTCAACCCAGTGCACCTAAAAATTATAAACCGGTCTTAGTCAAGCAGACTGAACAAGAACCACCATTTCCTCAGAGATTGGAAGTTTCCAAGAAGAAGGAAGAAAAGGAGTACACAAATTTTGACATTATAGATCAGTTGAAGCATCTATGTGTCCAGATACCCCTATTTCAGGCCATAAAAGATATTCCAATCTATGGCAAGGCAATTAAGGAAGCATGCCTTAAGAAGCTAGGCAGGAAGAAGAAAGACCCCACTACGGTTCATGTGGTGGGACAACTAACTGACATCATGCTTGGGAAAGTGATTTTTCCCAAATATAATGATCAAGGGAGTCCTGTGGTAGGATTTTTTATAAATGGGATCCAAATAAAGAATGCTTTGATTGACTTGGGAGCATCAATAAATATAATGACCAAGGATATCCTGCAACAACTAAATGTTGCAAGCATGAGACCTACTCCTAATATCCTACAACTTGCTGATAGTTCAACCGTTAAACCTGATGGTATAGTAGAGGATCTTGTGGTAATTATAAACTCATGGGAGTACCCGGCAGATTTCATGATTCTTTCTCCTAAAGCCACACTTGGCGAGTACCCTATTATTCTTGGAAGGCCATGGTTAGCAACAACAGATGCATATATTGGATGTAGGACAGGATACATGACCATTTCTGATGGAAAGAGCACCAAAAATATTTTTCTTTATCCTCTTGCTTAGCCATCCCATGATGAGGATAATCTCGTATGGCCACACGTTGGTGAAGAGGCCAAGGAAGTTAATTCAGTAGCGTAGCTTATGATGTTGGGTAGAAGCTCTTTCATGCAGCTTCAAGATGAAGATGAAGTATTGGCTAACATCATCCAGAATCATTGTGAAGTTGAGGAAGCATCATCTTCTCATTCTATTGTTCTAATCAGGACACTTATGCCTGATCTTCCTACAATCATTCTTCTTGCAGACGCACTTCCTGCAACCACTCTTCCTGCAGTCGGACTTCCTGCAGCAAAAGGTATGTCCCATACATTGTTGCCATATGAACTCAAAGTACCATGTGTTAATGAAGCAACGATGATAGAGTTAACTATACAAGTATAGGTGTTAGAAGGAAAATATCTAAATATTAACAACAAACTAAATGAAGAACAACAGTTGTTGGTGGAAAACTTACTAAGGACCCACCAGCATGCATTTGCATGGAACTATCATGATATGAAGGGATTGGAACCTAAGCTTTGCACTCATAGAATTTACATCAGAGATGATTGCACCCCAATTAGACAACCACAAAGAAGAATTAACCCTGCACTAAGAGAAATTGTAAAAGGAGAGCTACAGAAATTGCTAGATGCATGATTTATCTACCCCACTTCAGATAGCCAGTGGGTGTCTCCATTGTTGATTGTTCCCAAAAAAGGAGGGAAATGGCGAGTTTGTGTTGATTATAGGAAATTTAATGCTGCCACCAAAAAGGACCATTTTCCTTTACCCTTCATAGATCAAGTTTTGGACTCACTTGCATGAAAGCAATAATTTTATTTTCTAGATGGCTTCAATGGCTATAACCAGATCCAAATTTCACCTAAGGACCAGAAGAAGGCCACCTTTACCTATCCATGAGGAACCTATGCCTACTCAATAGTTCCATTTGACTTATGCAATGCACTTGCAACTTTTCAGAGGGAAGTCACTAGCATATTTTCAGACATTTCTCATGATTGCATGGAATTTTATATGGATGATTTCACCACCTATGGTGTTGATTTCAAGGAAGAATTGGAGAATCTCAAGAGAGTCCTACAAATATGTGAAGACCACAATCTATCTCTAAATAGTGAAAAAAAATTCATGATGATGCAGGATGGTGTAGTTCTAGGCCGCCACATCTCTCACAAAGGAATTCAAGTAGACTCTGCAAAGATTGAGGTGATCACAAATCTGCCCACACCTACAAAACAAAAAGATGTTAGGAGTTTCTTGGGCCATGTAGGATATTATAGGTGTTTCATCAAGGATTTTAGCAAAATAGTAGCACCATTGTATACTCTTCTCGCCAAAGATGTTGAATTTCAATGGACAAATTATTGTGATAGAGCATTTTCTAATTTGAAAGCAGCTTTGACTCATGCTCCTATACTCAAAGGACCTAATTGGGAGCTTCCTTTTCACATCCATACATATGCATCAGAATATGCCATAGGAGAATTCTTAGGGTAGAAAGAAGGAACTATTGAAAATGCCATTTATTTTGTCAGTAAAAACTTGCAAGGAGCTTAATTCAACTATACAGTGACAAAAAAAGAAATGTTGGCAGTGATATATGCCCTGAACAAATTCAGGCACTACATAACAGGCTATCAAATCTTTGTGCATGTCGATCATGTAGCCATTAGATATCTCATGAATGAACCCCTAATCACAGGTAGGCTGGCAAGATGGTTATTGTTGATGCAGGAGTTTGACATAACCATTGTGGATAAACCAGGGAAGGCCAATGTTGTTGTAGATTTTCTTTCAAGACTGACCACATCATAAGACAATCAGGTCATAGATGACTCTTTTCCTAATGAGAATCTATTCTCCATCAATGGGAAAACACCCTGCTATGCTGGCATAGCTAACTATCTAGTCACAAGGAGAGTTCCTCCCCACTTCTCTCCAAAAGAGAGAAGGGTGCTCATTGAAAAATCTTTTCCTTTTTCATGGATTGTTGGATATTTGTTTTATACTAGAATAGGCCATGTCATGAGGATATGTGTGAGAGAAGATGAGACATATGATATTTTGCATGCATGCCACAACAAACTATGTGAAGGAAATTTTGCAGGAAAGAGGACAACAATGAATATTTTGAACACAGGATATTACTAGCCAACACTCCACAAGGATGCAAGAAGGTATAAAAAAAATGTGATTGATGCCATAGGATGGGAAAACCAACCAAATCTGATGAAATGTCACTTTTCCCTGAGGTAGTAATCACTCCATTTGACAAATGGGGACAAGATTTTGTAGGACCCATTGACCCTCCATCAAATGGTAAGTCTTATATCTTAGTTTGGACTGATTATGTAATTAAGTGGGTAGAAGTTAAAGCCATGAAGCATGCAGAGATAATAATGTTGTTGAATTTCTTTATAAGGATATTTTCACAAGGTATGGAGTTCCAAGAGAGATAGTGGTTGATCAAGGGGCTCAATTCACATCAACCCTTGTTGCAACACTAGTCAATGAGTACAACATAAGACATAGGAATTCTACTTCTTATCACCCCCAGGCCAATGGCCAAGTTGAGGTGACTAACAAGGAGATCGAAGCCATCCTGAACAAAATAATGGTTGTTCATAAAAATTATTGGGAAAGTAGGCTGCCAAAAGCTGTTTGGGCCTATAGGACAACCTGGAAGACAACTACAGGCTTCTCTCCTTTTGAATTGTTGTATGGAAAGAGAGCCATGATTCCCATTGAATTTGAACATAAGACTCTTAAGACTACAGTAGATTTGGGGATGGATATCTCTGAGGCACAAAGAGAAAGAATCATGCAGCCGAATGCTTTGGATGAGATGAGGAAAGCAACCTTGCATCACATAAAGGTAGTGCAGAATCAAAGAATCAAGTGGCATGATAAATTCATCAAGGACAAGAAATTCCAACCAAGAGATTGGGCCCTGCTCTATGACTCAAGGTATCAGGATAATGCAAGAAAATTGCAGACAAGGTGGCTAGGACCATATGAGGTTGTTGAAGTATACCCCAATGGTGTTGTTTAGCTCACTACTATTGACCTAGTTAGATTCAAGTTGCTTATCAATGGTCATCGCCTCAAATTATATCACAAGCCAACTTGCAAAGAGGATTTCCTACAACAATTCACTTAGCAAGCAACACCCGAGCTTCTTGCAACCGAGGGAAGTGGACCTAGTGTCCCTCTTTCTGGCTAATTAAGGTATGTATTTTTCATAATAAAGACTTCCACTTCTTTGGGAGTCCACTTCTTCACCCATCCACCCATCCATCTCCACCTTTCTCTCTCTTCCATCATTCCACTTCACCTCATTCCACCTCATTTTTATTGATTGCTCAACTTATTTCTTAAAAGGTGACTGGTACTTTCTTCAAAATCTTTGCAACAAATCTTCCATGAATCCAGGTATGTGTGCATTAATTGTTATCTCTTAATTGTCTTTAGTGCATTCATTTAATTATTGTGAATTAATATGGGTGTTCACCATAGCATGTCATTATTCCCTATCCCTATCAAATCATCCTTACCACCTCGCATGTGAGGACACATGCTCAAATTTATGTTGGGGGGGTAAAAGATGTGAGTACTTTGCCCATGTGTCAGTCCATGCTAGTCTATGTCAGCAAAGTTTAAATTGAGCCAATTTGAATTCTAAGTGAGATGACGGCTCGTATGTGTGAGGTGACACCAACCACCACCGCCATTTTTCTCCATCATAACCTTCCTTTATTACTCATTTACTGCCATTATTGATCCTATCATAATCTTAAGTTGCCAAAAGGTAAAACAGAAAGAAGGGAAAGGTAAAACAAAAAGGGAAAATTCAGACAACATTGGTGCTGGAAATTTGGCAGTGTTGCAGGAAAGAAAAATTTGCAGAACGATTGTTTGATTGTAGGCAACTAAACAATGGGAGGTGGATTAATCAAGAATGAACCCATGATTCATGAAGTATTACTGCAAGATGCACCTTCACAAGTTGAATTCAGAAACTATAGCTGGTTAGACTACTTACTAAAGCTAAATGGTTTTAATGAAGACATTGCATTAGAATTTTCCCAAATGTTGTCTGAGGGAAAAGCCACGGTAAAAGGGCTAGAAGTATTGGCGATTGTAGAAATAATTGCAGAGGTTATAGGATTGCCTATCGATGATGAAAATTAACCTACTCCCAAAGACGCCAGGTCAACTAGGGCCAAATTTACAGAACCTAGCAACCCTCCATTGAGCATGGACAAACAAGGTGCAAAAAGAACCTCTATGCCCGAGCCATGGAAGCAAATAGTTGTTTATGTTATAAAATATATCACCTATGAAGGTTTCCAGTCAAATCTACATTATGTGCACTTTAAACTCTTGAATCACATGAGGCATGGGAGGAGGATGAATGTGTTGAGCATGTTATACCACCTTCTTTCAATCATGGTAGTCGAGACTTAGAAAGGTAGGGACAATTATGTTTCCCACCATTGTTTTATTAAATTGTTAATTGAGAAGTCTCTACATGATGTATCTGAGATGATTGGGAAGAATTCATAAATATTGATCAAATTAGACCAGAGCATTTGCAACCTAGGGTTTTACCTCAACTTGGTAGGTCTAGTAGAAGATTGAGCACAAATGAAGCCACTCCTGGTGCTTCACCCTTTGGTACAAGCCCTAGTGCAAACCCTCCTATAGCAGAACAAACCATAGAGATTATTTCTTCCAAGACAGAGCACTCAAACAAAGAAAGTTCCTCTCTAGATTCTAATGATGATGTTCCTCTTGGCATCCTGATGAGAACTAGGGCACAGAATAGAGAAGCAAAAATAAGAAAAGGAAAAACTAAAAAGCAATCGGCAGAAAAATAAGTACCAAGCTTTAAGAAGCGGAAGGCTGACATTGTTCATCCTGCAGCCAAAGAAAAAGGTGAAAGCCCTCACAGGAAATTGAGACCAACCAGGCCAGCCTTTGATATGCCTCCGCAGGAAATCCTTAATTCTAGAGAAGTATCATAGGGGGACACAAAAGCTCCAATGGGGCAAGTGAATGTCAAGGAAGAGGATATATTTGAGAAAGCAGCAAAAATAACACTAGCAGATCTTGTTGATATTGCAAAACAAGTTGAGAATCAAGGGTATGAGGAAAATCAAGATTTTTGCAGCATGAGCAAGAACAGGAACAAGAGGCCCTGCAACTGGAATTGACTGAACAACCTAAACCCCTGCAGCTAGTACTATATGAAGAGCAAGCATCAGTGCCAGGAAAAATGTTGGTAGGAATACATAACCACCCTAATATTTCAATGCACAAGGTAGCTATGTATTTATGGAAAGATATGCAAAGAAGAGAAGAGGAATGGAAAGAAGAGAAACGTAGGCTGAAGAAAGAAATTCAAAAGAAAGATGAGGAGATTGAAGACAAGGATGCAGAAATTGCTACTTTGAAGAAGAAGGTGGATGATATGACAACATTGGTACCCCAGATAGTAGAATGCAAGACCCCTCCAAGGGTCTATGCTTTACATTTAAAGGATAAATATCTTTCTTTTAAGCTGGCGAGGATTGTCTCAAGTTTGAACCCTTCCATTGAGACTCCTATTGAATTTTTCAATGCTTATCAGATTGCTTCCCATGAGACGAAGAATTTTTTATGTGAATTCTATTTGCACAATTATGTTGTGACTCGAGAACATGATTGGAATCCACTGTTATATGTTGGGAATATCCAATTAAGGGCATTTATGTCCTGGGTACAGAATGATATCAGTTGGGGACAACAATACGAGGCTTATAAACAAATGGAATCCAACATCCCTCTACCCATTAGGGTTGAATCATGAAATACAAGGGACATTTACAAAGAATGGCATAGAATGATTTCCAGACCTAGCTATGGTAATAGGATTAAGCCTTGGACAGAAGCAGTTTATAGTGAATATGAGGTGGTGGAAAAATCAAAAGAGGAAACTATGAAGAGATACCTGTCACAAAGATGCAACAGCCTAACTAATGAGCTAAAGAAATCTGAGCCCCACTCTATACAGAATTATGCTGCAACACTTAAAAGAATTGACAGATGTATACAGATTGGAAGGACAAAAGGATGATTCTAGCTTCCACTAACTTTTTAGCCACCCATCTTGATGTGGCTTGTGCCAAATTATAGGTTTTACAACTATTATATTCCTACAGAGAGACAAAGATGGAACAAATTGGACAAAAAATAAGGGTTCTAGTGGGATCCTGATTCATGCACAAAAAACACTGATGTAGGACAGTTGGCGGTTGCAAATTTTAGGGCTTTGACTAAGCAGAAGAACAACCCTTCCCCTGCTGGAGAACTAGCAAAACCTTAGGTTAGGAGGATGATGATTCTAGTTTATGGTTTAATTTTGGTAGAATTTATGATCTATTTGTTGAAGTTGTCATGAACCTTGATGTTTGAATGATTGATATTCCCTCAAAACCATAGACATTGGGCCTAGTTTTATCTCTATAAATCTTTAATGACATTGACATGTTATATGGACTATCTATGTTAATTCTACATGTGAATTAATGAATGTTCTTTAAGATAGTTACAGAGATGTGATTATTGTGCATACTAATATTTTCATGCAGATATGATTTGAGGCCACTAAATTGAGAAGATTCTACCAACTGGTCATACACCATAACGGTTAACAAAGTGTTCATGCAAAAGTCAACTAAGGGAATCATTCAAAGAGGTCGATGGTAGGAGATTCCTCATGCAAATCAAGTTGTACAAGCCTTGTAAATGGTCTTTATCATTGTTGAGCGAATATAGGCATTATTGCTATATGCTAAATTTGCATTCAGGCAAGCACGTCTGGCCAAATTCCATGCATGCATACTGCCTCTCCACTTTCTCTGCTTTACCTAAAATGGAATCCTCTCAATTTGTGGATTTGACCGCCTAGTTAGTTAGTCGCTTCTTTTCCTATAAATAAGAGTCAGATGCTCCTTCTTAGGAGGTTGCATGATCTGATGATGTACTTGCATTCTTAGTTTTCAGCAATACAGTTACACTGCTCTATTGTAATCATGTTTTCCAATGAATAAAATGAAGTTATAAGTTTGTGCATCTAGGTTTACATTAGTTTTAGAGGATACTCATCCAAGGGGGCCCACTTGGTGAGCATTTTGTCCTTTAGTTTAGTCTAGTTTAGTTATTACTTTTTATTCAGTAATTAGTTAAGAATCTAGCTCTGACTGTTCCTACAGCCACTAGAATTCCATTCTATGACTATTCCTGCAACCAAAGTAGATAGAGTAGTTTCCTATTTGTTTGCTCAGATTTTTATTTTTTTCATGCATTTCAGCTTAGTATAGTTGTTGGTTGATGTTCAACACTTATATTATTTCTTTCTAAGAAATTTACCTTCAACATTATGTTTTCCTTAGTTGTAGAATGAGTATGGCTACTTTGGATCCTTAGTGCACATATTGTGCTGACCCATTTCAAGTTTACGTCCCTAGGTTGAGAAGTTAAATGCACCTTCATGATGATTGAAATGGCTATTCAGTTTAGATGTCCAATCTCTGAATCATAGTTGTAAGAGCTTAGTTGTTAGATCATTGTAGGAGGCCAACACTCATTGTCACCCACATTTACTATTCTTCTTATTAGGATCCTTTTAAAGATACTAGAAACATGATAAGTATTTGAGATATGTTCCTTGGGCTTCCTCTAAGCAAAGATAAGGTTTTCGTATGGTTTTTTTAGATTTATGTTTCTTTCCTCATGAATTTGTAGGCCTTGGGATTTTAGATACCCATTGCCAAGGATTGGATTTATATGCCAAATGGATCTAATCAAAGTTCTTGATGGAAATAAAACTAAGAAATTCATTCTCCAACATTGTATTGCTTCTAGAACTCAACATGGTAGACAAGCTGGAAATACTAGCTTTCATTGATTTCTTATTATGACTTGGAGCCAATTCAAAGCTAGGACACTTTTGTTACCAAGATTATTTTGAAATATTTCAAATTCATCAAGCCTTGCATTGTTTAAAATGGGAATAATTTTAAAACTAACATTTCCATCAACTTAGAATCTCTTTGGTGGTCTCCTATGATTACTTTCCAAAATAGATGTTTGGTCTAAGTTCCCTAGATTCATACTAGAAAAAAAAATTAATAGGGAGATTTGTTTCATTTCAAACCTCTTCTCAAGAAAAACTAAATCACTAAATTTCTTACCCTAAATTTAAGGTCAAAGTTAATCCTTTTTAATTAAGATTATGATACCTTTAAGACCATTGTGTAATATATCTACCAACTATGGTTCAAAATATTAGGATCAAGCACAACAAGCCCTAGTTGAAGGAATAGAAATGTTATTTGGATGCTCATTTTAAGAATTATAAGGGTTGTAAGAGATATTCATGACTCTCCATATTTTCCAATGATTCAAAATCTAAATGATAGGTGAAACAATTAATCCACTATCACTTAGTGGCAATAGAGGTTTCATATAGGCTAGTTAGCCAATTTTGATTCCATGCTTACTTATTTCTACCTATTGTGTATTTTATAAGGGTCTCTTCATCATATCTCAACTTATCCATCTATGTGTTTCTAATCCCTATTGTCCTATATACAGAGCCATGGAAATTGTCAAGCATCTTTTATGGTCTATAATTGAGCTCAAGATGCTTAGATTTGGATTCATGGCTTCTTTAATCCTTTTTAGCCTAATATTTTCTCAGGTGCCACATGATTCTTTTAGGTGACTGGCCTAAAATTCTAGTTAAATTTATTTGGAATGCTTTCATACTAGAGACTATATTTGTATATAAAAAGATAGAAATTATACTTTATTTTTTAGAGATTTTATGGACTCTTATTCCTCCATGTATTCTAAAATCCATGATATCCTCTCATGTCATTTTTTGAACATTCAATTCTCGCACCCAACTTCTCTTAAGATTCAATATTATTGGATTAGTATATCTAATGTTTTTGATTAGGGGAAAATAGGTTTTGATGGGGCCCTGAAACCCATTACAAATAGGTTTTGAAGGGACCTAAAACCCTATCCAAGCAAAGCATGCTACTAAAAAATAAATCATAGACCATCAACAACCCATCAATAGCAGCATCAAATAGAAAAAAAGAACAACACAAGCTGCACAAAGGTTTTGAAGGGACCTGGGTCATCCCACAATAATGGGCTACACTTTTTGGCCAAACTTGACATTGAAAGCAACATTTTGAGAAAAATCTTCACTTTCTAACACCTATAGTAGGTAAACTATTAGGAATTTGAAGATGATCCAAACTAATGATTTGTGAGATTTTGTTTATAAATTTTAAATGTATTTAAAAAATAATAATAATAATTAAACATTATATTGGCATCTCCTTTGATAACTAGTTTTAAATAGTAAACAACATTTGTAAAAAGTGATGTGTATTTTCAATTGCATAACATTTTTTCTTCAAAGGATAAAATTCTAATTCTTTTGAATTTATGTTCGTAACACTGATATCTAGTGCTTCCATTTCATTTTATAACGTTTTGTTGAATATTTTTCTTTTATTTAAGTTTTGAAGTCAAACCAATTAAAATTTAGACAGAGATGCACTTTCAATCACATAACTTTTTTAGTATGTATTGAAATTCATTTTTTTTGTTTAAACGAGGACATAAATACCTAGTGAATACATATTTTTCAAATTATTTTCCACTAATTTACTATGTAAATCCATAATGGTTTTTCATCGAACTTGGTGTTCGATGAAAAACCTGTGTTCAATAAAACTAAAAAATAAAAGCAAAATATATCAAATTTATAGTTTTTGGGAAGCTCGTTTTGAGAACTACGGTTCTCCAACTTGGTTTATTTATTTGACTCCATTTTCACTTCCAAATTGAGCTTTGAAATTCAAAAAATGCATTAATTTTGCAATTAAAGGAGCAAAGTAAAAAAAAGGGTGTTCATTTGAACACCCCTTCATTAGAAGTGTGTTCATTTGAACACCCCTTCATTAGAAGGGTGTTCATTCAAACCCCCCTTCATTAGAAGGGGGTTCGAATGAACACCTTGTATATGGCACAAGTGAGGGTTCATTCAAAGGGTGAGGGATTCATTAGAAGCAGGGTGGGGAGGGTTTATTCAAAGGGGGGGTTCATTAGAAGGGGGGCTTCATTCAAACCCCCTTCATTAGAAGGGGTAAGCTATTTTAAATTTTTTGATGAGAATTTATAATTTTTCTTTGTGCAAAAATTTGTAACCCACTATTATGGGTTTACCCACCTTGAACTCTTTACAGTAAGGTTTTTACCGAGACCTTAAAACCAAGAAAAGGAGGGACTTAAAACCCTAACAAGAAATGAGAACCACCTAAATCAGCTAGGAAATTGTTAGCCTATAATAGCCAATCTGCAACATAACATCCACTCAAAGTAAACAACACTAAGCCAAAACAAAGAGGGCCCAACAAAAGCTCCCTTCCAGAACCAACATACCAGCCCTACTCCCTACCTCAATAAAGGAGTAATAAGGCCAAACAGAGTACAGAGACCACCTTTCAAACCTAGATACCAACGTAATCTCCACCTCCAGATGAGAGAGCTCCCCTCTATTGGAGAGGATGTCATGCCCATATATTCCACTGTCACTTGAAAAACTCCAGCACCCTCAACCTCCACCTCCATAAGAGAAGTGTCCACCTCAAAAGGATCAGCAACTGAGGAAACCAAATACTTTCAACCCCTAACTCCACCTCAATAGGAGAAGAAACCACCTTAATAGGACCCGAGGAGAAAGCCAACACTTCAGCAAAACAACCAGTCATACCATCCTTTATAAAACCTATCAATAGGAACATAAGGTGGATCAAATCCTCAAAATACCATGAGGTAACAACACACAACTGCATACAAAAACCAGAAAAAACTAACCCCAAGAACATAGAAAGAATAACCAACCAAGTGGGGTTCCACAAAACAAACAATATCCTCAACTTTGAGGACCAAAAAGCACCAAGCCTCAACAAAACCAAAAAAACTAGGCCAAAAGACCACCACAAGTAGAGACCTAAGCTGAAATTGAGTAGAAGCAGACAGGACCCAAGAAGGAAAGGGGAGCCCACACAAGAAGGAAACTAAGAGAAGGCCAAACCATAAAACACCCCTGCTACCCCAACATAGTAGTCAGAGCCAAAGATAGGCCAAAACTCCATAGAACCAACCAATGGGAAGCACCACCAATCCACAAGAGGGAAACTAGGAGCAACCAAAAAACATCAAGAGCAAGATCCACCAGAAGGGTGCTACCAAACAAATAGTAGAGAAAACCCAAAGGGGAAATGGGAAACCAAGAAGAAACAAGTTAGAGAACAAGCCAACACAAAGAGCACACCAGCCACCCCAATATGTTGATCAAGACCAAAAATAAGTTGTTCCTCCAACAAATCCTCCTCAAAGAACCCAAAGCACACAACAAAAAAGCTCTCCAGTTGAAAGGAAAGCAACAAGAACTGAAAAATCCCTTGAATAGGCATAAGAAAAAAAGAAGAAACTCCAAGCCACTAGCAAGAGATGCCAGACCCCCTTCTTGACCGACTCACCTGCTCCATGCCCTAAATGAAGAGCACAAAAGCAGAAACAGATGAAGAAGACTCCAACAAACTGGAGGGCACAAGATCGCCAACTATAAACTCCTCAAACACATGGCACCAAAAGGACAAACAACCACAACCCAACAAGAAAAAACCAAGCAGCGAAACCAAACCAAACTAGGAAGCTAAACCATCTGGGTCTTCATCTGAATTGCCTTCCCCAATTTATCACCAGAATAATTCAAACCAAGAGTTTTTCTCCTCCCGCCCAAATGATCCTTCACCATTATCTGTAATTTTATTTTAGAAAAAATCATTGCACGATTTGGCTTACCTTCCACCTTAGTTTCAATTATTATAGCTAATGTTATTTATGCCTAGTTGACTTATTTCTCCTAATTTTGATAGTAATTAGATGTTTTGGTTGAGTTTATGAGTTCCCTCTTATTTTATTTGGTATCCATGGCTTATTGATAACTAATCTAAATATTATTTCTTAACTTACGATTATTAAATATAATTTTAATGACATGAAGACTTAGATTGAATTTCTCTTTTTCTTTTATGGGCTAATATTTTATTGGTTTGTAGGTGTCATGGATCATGTGGAGAATTTTCTTATGATTTTTATCATTTAAATGTAGTTTTGAAGCTACAATCCACACTTGTTAATGTATTTAACTTTTCATCAAGGAATTTACATAGAGGATGGCAAGATTTATCAACATCTTTGAGACTTTCTTTATTTTGTATATCAATACTTTTTACCTTTAATTTTCCCATTCAAATCATGCCACAATAGACTTTATGAATTCTTATGAAAATCCAATATTATTCCATTTGGGTAGTTAGACAATCCAAGGACAATTTCATGAATTTAATTTGATTAAATACCATGTGAATGAATGAAGTTGTTAAGTAAAAACTTGGAGGGAAGGATTTAAGTAATTAAGAACTTGTATAATTAAATGTTGCTAGTGAATTTCTTGATTGAATTTATGCTCAAGATTTAATTTTCTTGAAACTAGTTTGTATTACTTGGAGATGTCTAAATTTAATGATTTTAGAAAGAACAACCTACTAGAATTGAATGAGGAATGGTTTTCTATTCTTGAGTAAAGGATGTCTATATATATCCCACTCATAGTCATTTTGTTTTGGGGGGATACATTATGACAAAATCAAGTTCATAATAGCTTAGTGTTAGATTGGAATAGACTTAGAATTTTAATTTTATTGAATCTCCAAGCTATCTCTATGTAGCTAAATATAATGAAGTGTGGGTATAATTTTTAATTGAGTTCGTTCATTTAAAGGAATGCTTAAAAAGATCTCATATTTTACTTATCACACACTAATGGTTGCTACATACTAGTTCTTGAACTATGAATAATTCTTGTAGAAGATTAAATCTCCAATAGTTACATTGTGATATGTATTTGGTTGTTCTATTAGTTAGTTGTTGGTATTTCTTTAATGAGAGAGATACTTCTTAGTTTTTGTATCTACAACAATATGGTAAGATTATTCTTTCTCCCTACCCTATCTATTATTTCCTTTGTACATGTGATTGGAATAGGAATTACTTTACTTTATCTAATAATTAGCATGTTGCTAACAATTAACATGTTCTCATGAGTTATCTTTTGATGAAAATTTATTAAATATGGATTTCAAGAACTAACAAGTTTATACAAGTGGGCGTTATGATGTTTTAAATTTAATTAATCTAAGTAACCACTTGTGTGTTTGTAAATTTCTTTATCAAGTCAATGAATATCATGTTTTTAGTATCTTCTTTATGGTATGATTAACCTTGTAAGCCTTAAGGTAGAATCCCCAATACTATTGTGAGGGTAGGCCAATTTCTATAAAACTATTAATGGCCTACATAATGTTATTTTAGTCAATTGGTTATGTACCCTTATTGAGTTGTCAACTCAACTATCTAGTGAAATATGGAATGATCTCACATAGTATGGGCTTTGAAAATTTGAGATCAACCTCCAGAGAGCGTTCTAGTTCCCTTGATACTCCACCAAAGAGGGTTCCATTTCCCTTGATACTCCACAAAAAGCTTGATAGTGAGGCAACTTTGCAAAAGTGAGACACCTTTGAAAAAAGGCTCGCTTTTGTTCTTTAGGCTTTTTGACTTAGATTTTTTTATATTTTTTTAGAAAATTAACATGATGAGTGATATGCTTGTGGGTTGTCTTAGACCCTCTAATTTCTCAGGAGTGAAGGCCACATGTCTTAGAGTGGATCACTAGCTTTTCAACGATGGAGATCGAGTTCCTTCTTGCAGTTGTCTTATACTATGTGTAGATGCTAAAATCTACAAAATGTTTAAACTTTAACACACATTAGCATGTTAGTCATTTAAAACACAAAAAATTAAACATCTCTATGAAATACTCCATCATGTTAAATATGCAACCAAAGAAACAATGAAACTAAACAAAAACATATGAAAACATGATGCAAACTCTATCTCATAGTGGATTGGTGCTACTTTGATGTGGAAAGTAGCCCTTTCCCAACCCTTGATAAGCTTTCAAAATGTTGAGCAAGATGCAAGTGATGGAGACAAATTTGTGTATAGTGTAGATGCATAAAACTGTGGATAGATTTCAAGTAGAGAAGTCCTCTATTTATAAGTTAGAGGTTTGAAGAATTGAAGAATAGGAAGAATGTGGGATTAAGAAAGGACCAATGGCATTGAGACAATTGTCTCAATGCTAATGGGTAAGGATTGATCGCACTTTGTATGTGTTTATAAGAGGCACCAAATGCATGTTTGAGAGGCATGGTGCTTGAACTGTTTTGGGGGGGAGAAATTGTTTGAATGAGAAAGTCAAATAAATAATATTCCCTATAATATGATTTTGAGAGGGAAAATGAGATAATTAGTTAATTAGAAAATTTGATTTTTATGTGCAAGTGGGTAGGTTAGTCTAGGGTTGATTTAACTCTTGAGGAGTTAAAAGCTACATAATTTATTAATGATGATTAGAAGGTGATTAAGGTTAATTAATTTAGAATTTAATTAACTTTGAGTGGGTTAGTGAATTTATGATATTTGATTTATTTAATCAAATAAGAGGACTTTGGGGATTTAATTAAACAAATTGATTTATTTAATTAAATAAGAGGACTTTGGGGATTTAATTAAACAAACTGATTTATTTAATTAAATAAGAGGATTGTGGGGATTTAATTAAACAAACCAATTTATTTAATTAAATAAGAGGATTGTGGGGATTTAATTAAACAAATTGATTTATTTAATTAAATAAGAGGACTTTGGGGATTTAATTAAACAAATTGATTTATTTAATTAAACAAGAGGACTTTGGGGATTTAGTTAAACAAATTGATTTATTTAATTAAACAAGAGGACTTTGGGGATTTAATTAAACAAATTGATTTATTTAATTAAATAAAAGGACTTTAGTGAATTAATCTAATAAATTACTTTATTTAATTAATAGAGGAAATGATGTTAATTGATCAAAATTAGATGCATGATGTCAGTTAATATTATTTGCATGTCTACACTATGTTTCCTATATGCACCTGAGAGTTGGGCACATTTAGAACTCATCACCATAGTGGTTGAGAGATGGCATTCAAAGACTTCCTATTTCCACTTTCTGATCAGCAAGACCACCATCACACTTCAAGATGTATGGTAGATCCTCAAGGTTCCCATCCATGGGGAGCAAGTGGTCTATGACATGTACCAAGGATTCAAGGCTCTAAAGCATGTTCTAATGGACGATGAGGTCGAGATTGAGGAGGGACAAGTGAATCTTAGAGAGTACATTTGTGTTGTTAGCGATGTTACCATTGTGGTTTTTGGACTCATTATGGGGCCATTGATGTCAAATAGATGATTTTAGAGGTTCAAACTTGGATGGGAGAGGATCCTTAAGGACGAAGTTTTTTTTGCTTGGGGTCCCTACATTTTATCCCACCTGTACCATGACATGCATCAAGGAGTGTATCGAGATGCTACCAACGTGTTCGCAGGTTTACACATTTGGGCATGGGAGCACATTATAGTGCTTAGACCTGTTTGTGATTTACGTTGAGAGGTTGGAGATAATTTTATTTTTAGATATGAGGGAATGCTTACACATCATCACATGGGGGATCTATCCTATTAGAGACACATTATGGATGACATGATCGAGTTTATATGAAGGCCATGGATAGAGGTAGAGGCCTAGGAAGATGGCATTGAGCATCTCCCCTACTATCAACAGACTCAATGGTTTATCAACTGCACCCCTCGTATCATAGAGTGATAGCTACCAAACATGGTTAAAAGAAAATTCAAGGAGCAGTAGGATGTTCCTAGGGATGATTATAAAGTAGTGTTTGCACATAATGTTAGATAGATAATTGAGTGGGGCCAGTAGTGGTAGTTCATACAACCATTGTCAATTTTGACCACCTAGCCCAGGTACCATGGGCTTATGTAAATGGTGAAATCGATCTAGGGACCACATCAAATTATGATGTGTGGTTCACAACCTATAGGCCTTTCAAGATAACAAATCTATTTGGGCGTGATGTTGGGGGTAGATGATGCAAAGAGGAGTCCAACAGATAACACTGACAGAGACAAAGGGTCAAGGCAAAGGTTCCTAGAGCAGAAGATAGAGGATAGGGACCACAGGGTCTACCACTAGCTCAAAGGCCACCAGGGCAGGGTGATCATGGTCATCAATAGTAGTAGGTGGTAGTTATTATAGGGGGAATGATGATCAAAGGCTTCACACAACCTTATAGAAGAGGGAAAAAGCATGCCAGGAGTGTGATGGATTCTAGTAGGAGAGAGATGGCCTCTCTACTCAGCTTATAAAAAGGGCATTAGAGAGGGACCAAGCCCTCATAGAGTGGGATTAGAGGACCACAAAGTGGGATTAGGCCTACACTAAGAGAGACATGAGTATTATTCGATGACAATAGGTTGAGTTGTACTTAGCATAGGAGACAAATCATAGGCAACAACTAGACCTGTTGTTGTATAGGCATAGTGGCAAGTGATCCCACTCACGCATCACATAGAGGCTATTTGAGGGTTACAAATTGAGTCCACATATTACATGTCTTTGTATTGCATGGCAGTGTCGAAGTATAGGTGACAACCTAACTATTCTCGTAGGAGTACTATGGGTTCAAGTAGATTAGAGAGTGGTTCGGTTGGAAAACCTTCTCAAGGTCACTCAGATGGACAAGGCCACCAAAAACAATCTATGGAGCCACCACTAGCTTAGCCTCCTCTTGATCGAGAGGATCAAGGGAGCTCAGGGTAGCTTTTCCTTGTATATAGAAATTTTTGTATCCATATACTGATGTAGACATAATTTATGATATATATGCATTCATTGACTATGGATAGCCTCATGTATATTTTGGTGTATATCACACAAATTTGATATGTATCATGACAATCATTTTTATGATATATGAGATGAGGAATTTTGATGCGAACATGATATGATTTTATGATTTTATTATATGATGTGATAATGCACATCTATTATTATGCTTTATGATGTGTTATGCATGTTTCTAATGATATGTGGATGTAGGATGTATGGTATGAATGATCATGATGATTATATGATTTATTTTTTGTATTTTTATATGATATATCATGGTGATACATGATGGATGATGATATGGTACTGACAGTTTATGGATGCATGGTGGAAGTTGTTGTTATGTCATAATACTTGGATAGAAATATTAGTATGGATAGAAGAATGAGATAGAATAGGAATGATGAGAACAATATAGGAATGAGATAGAATATGATGATGATGTTGATCAGGATACCAATAAATCTATGATTATTTCAAGATTTTATTGGAATATGTGATGAGATAGGATAGATGATTTTGTGTTTTCTTTTTAGATCATGCAACATAATGTAGAGCAATCCTTGTTTTGATATAGCAAGTAGACATGATGCACCAAGGTATGAATAACCAGGGCGACATTGTATCTATTGCATGGATTTTGACTCTACAAACATATAGGAGTATCCTTGTTCATACCTAACATATAGATACCTTGTTTGATCATGTGAGAGAATGAATCCATCGAAGTAAGGAGACCAATACATAAAAGCTATAAATAATTTGATATGCACTAGTAGTGTATTACTCAATAATATCCTTGCACACACAAGGCAAGTATTCACCAAGGTCATATTACAAGAATATCCAATAAACATAGCAAATGAAAGAAATGACTATGCTCCATTATGTATCCTTCTAGACATACCTAGATATTGAAGATCAAGGTAGTTTTGAGTGAGCGGTGTAAATGATAAAAAAGATAAAACCAAAAGAGAAGACCAAAATGACAAAAATATCAATTCCATCATATCTCTTGCTAGAGAGAGTTATTTAAGTTGATATTTGAAATGATGCCTATTGTAAGAAAGATATATTTGTTAAGACATTCATTGGATGTTGATTGATTTTTTTAAATGTTTAGGCTATTGATATGAAACAATAATCAAGAATCATGATTTTGCATGAAAATTTGTGTTTTGATAAGATTATTTGCTTCTATTTGTTTTTCCAAAAGTGAGGATGGTGATAGGTTTATTATCGATGACAGTTTATTGTGGATGAAAGATGAGAATGAGATGGGATGGATGGATGTTTAAGGTTCTTTTTGTAATATTTCAAATTTTTTTATCTTTTTGAAATGTTTTTGAGGCTATTTTTGGAATTTTAACATTTTCTATTGTTTTTGGTATTTTCAACATATTTGAATTGGGAGAACAAGACCTAAGGGCCAGACTTATGCCTCGAGGGCTTATCTCTGATGGCCTTGCCTACGTGATACATAGAGGCTTCGTAGTTTGATTATTTGGACTTAAATTAGCACATACCTTGATGGCCAATAATAATGTTTTTGGTAATTTGATATTTGATGGATGTTTTTGGATTTGAATTTTATGGATGTTTTTGGATTTCAAATATATGTGGATGTTTTGGATATTTTCAAGTTATTTGGATGTTTTAGAGATTTTCAAGGTTATTTGGATGTTTTTAGGATTTCAAATATATGTGGATGTTTTTAGATTTTTTCACATATCTAGATGTTTTTGAGATTTTTGGATGATACCCGGATCATGATGTGAGCTATAAGATATGGATCAAAATTTATTCCAAAGCAAGAAGTAAATACCTTCCCCTAGTATCTAGAAATGTATCATGGAATATTATAAGTAGGTGCATGGATTAGGATGATGGAAGGATAGATATGCGAAGGATGCCAAGAACTATCTTGTGATAGGATAATATGTTCAGATAGAGCATGGTTGCCTTGATAGTGCTAGATATAGGCTATGGTGCTACATGGGATAGGATAGGATCAACCATGTCAATATTTTACCCAAAAATAAAATTTGAAGTGTACCCCTAATCTTTGTCAAGATCAAGATAATTTTGGAAGATGGATGAAAGTGGATTGGATTGATGGTAGGATTTATTATGGTTGAGATGGATAAAATGTTTGTTTTTTTTATGGATAATATGAGATGCTTTCACCTGGAATGGTGCACATAGTGCTCGGTTCTACACATGACACCTATTTTCTAGGTTTTCATCATGATACTTACCCAAAGCGACAACGAAATGGTTTTCACTAGAGGAAAAATTTCTCTTTACTATTTTTCTTTTTTCTTTTTTCTTTTTTTTTTAATTTGATTTTGTTGAACCACCTGATGGTGTTGGTATAGATTCTAGTACTATCAATATATTTATATCTTTCCTAGAGGAGTTGCTTTGCCGAGATACGGACACTTATATGTAACCCTTGAATGTTCTTGTCTTCTTTGTCGATACCAGAGTTAACGTTATCTAGATACACACATCGTGATAGAGTTCCCTTAGAGTCCTTACTATAAAGAATTTCTACCAAGAAATGGTCAATGCGAGAGTTGGATATTCTTGGTTTTAAGTGAGATGGTGGATTTTGATAAGAGATATTAGATGTAGATGGATTAGTTGATAGTTTGGATAGTGGATGTTTGATTCTCCAAACTTGGGATGATGAGAAATGAAAGATGGATATGGAATTCTGAGTGGAATTGGGCTTCTTCATATACTTTGTATGCCAATATCAAAGGATTATTTTTTTGCATTGGTGGACACTTTTGATAGATGAAATCCCCTTTTTGATTTTTCCCTATAGTTTCTTTGTACTAATTGGAGCTTGATAGGGAAAACCTATAATAAAATTACATTCAAAAATATTAAAATTATATTCATTGGATAGCTTGTTCTGAGGAATACCATAATCATTTGAAATAAATTTTAAATGAATTCATTTGATCCCCCAAAAGCTAAATCAAAAGTGATTTTTTATCAGCATTTTGATAGCTGTAAAGGAGACGCATTTATAGGTATAGTTTAAAACTAGCGAGGTTCTAACCAAGGGGGTTTGATCTAAGGTGATTTGATCAAATCCTCTTCAATTGGAATCATTAAAATGGAACTTTTTAAGGCTTAAATCATTATATTTTCTAAAAATATGTGATTTCAGCTAAAATCTGTTCCTCTCAGGAATTGTAAACCACTATTATGACAGCACCCATATTTTTCTCTTATTGTACCCAATTAGTGGGTGGAAGGATGTGAGGATGACGATTTATGACATGGATGATTGAAGTGCTAGCAGTGGTTTTATTATAAGGACTCTTCATGACTCCCATGTTGATGTTTGCATTAGATAGAGTTTCCCCCAGTATCACAGAGGTATCACTGACATGATCAAATTCCTTTATTTTTTAATAAACAATACGTTGATGCTTAGGATTTTTGACAAATTATACAGGTTCTAGGATACCCTATTCATGTAGGTCTATTTCTTCTTTGTATTGTTGTGAAGCTTCAAAGGTAATAGTAGAAACATTGGATCCCAATTTTGATGATTCATAGTCGATGTAGGAATCTTCTTCATGGATATTTTCTGAAAGGTCACTATGAAGTTCTAAGAATTATGTATTGCTTGATCATTTGTTGATATGGCGAGAGTAAGAGACTCTTGTTCTAGAAGAAGATCAGCTACGCTTTCATCGAAAGTAAGCATCTCATGGGTAGATGTAGGAGTGATTGGTATATGAATATGGTCATTGTTTGTGAAATTTTATATGGATTGGAAAATACTCATTAGATCATGATAGTATTTTGGGGAAGTGGATTTTTAGTCTTGACTCATTTCAGAACAACTGTTGTTAATGGATTGGAAAATATTGTTTAGATCATGATAGTATTTCAAAGATAAGGATTCTTGATATTGACTCAATTTGGAGCAACTTCTGTTATGTTGAGGATCATGTTCTTGACATGGATCTTGAGTTGATGGTGGAATATGGATAGAAGACTCTTGTGTGGTCTTAATGGATTCAGATGATGGGATAGAGAATTATTTTAATGGAGATTCTTTGATATGTCCTATCATGAAGTCCAATGAGGGAGATATATTGTGATCAGACACATATTTAATGCCATTATTTTGAGGTAGAACATTGCTAGACATTGTTGGATTATCTTGATCATGCATTAGGAAAGTATTTTGATAAATTTCTAATTTCTCCTCTTGTGAGTCATGATTGGTACCCACAAATTCATGGGATCCCTGGATGTGCCCTATAACATTGTTATAGGAATAATTCACATTATTATAACTTGTTTTATCAAAATCTTTTCCTTTTCCATTGTTAGGCATTGGGTCTTTGTACATTCTAAGATCTTTGTCTCTAGAAGATCTTGTATGTTGATCTATATTCACTTCCCCTTGATCAATAAGGTCTTGTATGAGATGCTTCAGTTTCACACAATTTTTTGTCTTGTGACCTTTTGTTTTATTCAATATTTAAAAACCACAATGGTAAATTATTTGCAATTCGAGATAATTTATTTACTTAGGAAGTTCAATATATTTTGGCTGGACCAATTTGTTAAGGACCGTCTTGATGGGTTCCCCTAAGGGAGTGAATTGACATCGAGGAGCATTGTTAGGTCTTGGTGGGATTGGTCCTATTAGAATATTAGTGTTTTGCATATTTTGTTGGTTATTTTGTGTGTTTTTTGTCTATTCAGTTGAGATTGTGTAGTTATCACAACTTTTGCATTTGCCACACCGCCATTAGTTACATTCTTGTTTTTGGCCCATATATGAGGTTTATCACTTGAACTAGATGGTTGGTGATTGTCCTTATGGATTTGTTCTGATCCTTTTGCAATGATTTCTCTTTCAATGAGGCCCTTTTGAGATGACTTCTTCAAAGTTTGTAACACATTGCATGCGTAATTGGAAGGCAAGTTTTGTGTTTAGATTACTTGCAATGATTTCTACTTATTGTTTTTTGGGCATCGACCATTTGAACTTTCTCACCTTGTTTCTCCATATTTATAGGAAAGAGGCAAAGGATTCTCATTTTTTTTAATTGAGAAGCTCCATAGTTCCTCTAAGGTGATTTCAACATCAATATTGTAGGAAAAGTGAGCTACAAATTGATCTACGATTTATTGGAATGTTTTTATTCTAGGTGGTAGATGTGAGAACCACTCAATGGTTTTCCCACCCAAAATGCATGGGAAAAGTTGCATAAGGATGTGTCATTATAGGATACTTCCATGCAAGCCACATAGAACTCTTGTATATGTTCCTTTGGGTTACCACGTCTTGTATATTTGTCAAACTTTACAATTTCAAAGCTTGGGGAAATGGTAACATCGTTATGCTTTTGTCGAATGGATAAGTACATAATTCTTGGACAACGTATGATTTTTTAGTCTTTCCCATTTATATATCCTGGATCTTTTGTGTCAAACTTTGAATTTTTGATGATATTTTTGTAGGAGGAATGCTTGGTGGTGGGTTGTAAGTGTTGTATTGAGGAATGGTGGATGAGTTGAATGTTAGATCTTGATAAGGGGGGATGTTTTTGTTATATGGATTGTATAGAGTGTATTACGGTTGAGGATTCACTTAGTAATAACGATTGGTTTGTGGTGGAGTAAGTGTATTGTATGGACCATATTGATTTTGATCCATGATATTTTGTTGAGGATTTTATGGTTGGTATTAGATGTATTGTTCATGTTGGGGATTTTGTTGGGAAGCTTGTTGTTGTTGTGCAATGAGTTGCCGTTGTATCATGAGTTTTTTTTATAAGAAACATTTTATTGTTGTTTTGGGGATATTTTTTTTTGTTGTGAGGTAATGTATAGATGATGTTGAGTATGTTGTGGAATGTGTTGATATTGTGGAATGATATTTTGAGATGATTGTTGTTGATGGTGTTGTGGGATGATGTTTTGTTGAGGTTGTTGTTGATGTTATTGTGGGATGATGTTTTATTGAGTTTTTGGTTGATGTTGTTGTGGTATGATGTGTTTTTGAGGTTGTGGTTGGTGATGGTGTTGTTGCATGATGTTTTGTTGAGTTTGGGGGATGATTTTTTGGTGTTGTTGCATGACAATTTTTTTGGAAAGATCGTTGATGAATAATTTTTTTTGGGGAGGTTTTTGTATATTAGAAACATTAGAGTTTATGTTTTGTGAAGCTGACTTATGAATGGATTCATCTCATAGTTCATTATGTTTAAATTTTGAATGTTAGGATTAAGTTGATTTGTGTATGTTGGTGTGATTTTGGTGTTTGGAAAGCCTAGATTTGTTTGATTCCTTAGACCTTGAGTTTTTTTCAATGGATTCACATATTAATGTGCAAAGTTTTTCAAATCAATTCCTAACATAGTAACTGTAGGTTGACTTGGTACATTTGATGAAGGATATTTTGGTATTTGTTGTATGACATGATGTACCAAGGGTTTATTTTCAAGTGGGTGATTCATTGATGCTATGTGTGCAAAGGATTGTTCTTTTAGTGCATTGACATCAAATTTTGTGAGAAGTTTAGCGCTACCTTGTATAAGTTTCAACATGTATTGTTTTGGAGTAGCTCATAACATAGCATCAAGTGCTCTAATGAGAGATGGGTCTTGTGACATCTCTAATAACTCTTCAAGAGTAAATTCTTATGGTTTGTTGGTGATGTCTTTTATGTAAACTGTTTAAACTTGAGAATTTTTAGTTTCTTTTAGAGTACTATACCCTTTAGTATCATAACCAGGCATCCCTAGAGTTTGTTCAATAGCACTCATGGTGGTAGGTACGTTAGAACCACTATGATTTGATTCCATTTTTTTCTTGTATTGAGATCTTGTTGTGACCATACAACTTGTAGTGACCCTAGGAGATATGGATTGTGATGTTAGATGCAAATGATTTTGTTTGAATATATCAGTTGCTTCAAATCGGGCTAGTAGTGACACCTTAATTGATTTTGGACCAATGTTGGATGATGTTTGGATGAATGGAAGATTTGAAACCTTCAATTTGGACAAATTTTGTTTTGATTAAATATCTTTGTTTAATATGTGTTTGGGGATGATCCTTGTTTGTACTAGAAAAAATGAGTGTAAGCTAAGGCAGATGATAATGAGATTCACTGTTACACCCTATTGTTGATTTACCGAATTACTTTAACCTTTATGTTCAAATATAGTTTTAATGTATAATGATGTCATTATGGTATATAACGGTTGAATGAAATTTATGTATATGCAATGTGATAAATTTTCTTAATGATTATATGATGATTAAACAATATTGTGATTATGTTTTATATGTAATCAGCTAATTACGTATATGTTGCTTTGAGTTGAATGTAGGGAAGTTCAATCCCTCCAAAGGGGGTGGGAGAGTATCACCTAGGAGAGGAGTTGGTATATGGATCATTTGGTATTGCTATCTAAGTTGACACTCACACACTCATTTAGGTTATTTGGAACCTCGTCAGGTCAGTTCAAATATCAAGTTGGTGAGTCTTAAACCTAAGTTGATAGGTTAAGTGTTTTTAGGGAAAATAAGACCCCTATCGTTAATGATCCTCATAAATCGTCAAATTAAATTAATTGCAAATGTCTTTTGTAAATATTAAATATAATGTATATAGTATATATATATATATGCAATATGTATATAGTATATTTATATATATATATATGTAATATGTATATATATGTGATTTAATGCATATATATGTATGTATGTATGTATGTATGTATGTATGTATGTATGTATATATGAATATATATAGATAAGATACTTTAAATATTTAATGTGTGTGTATATATATATGCTTATATGTATATGAAGTTAAAAGGGTAATGAAATATATATATATATACTAACATATATATAAATATGTATTATATTCTTATTGATATGAAACCCATATTAATATGGCAGAGTTAATTCTCATAAGTTGTGGGGACTAAGCTAATTTATAAGGTTTTTTGGAAGAGAATTTTTAAAGGTTATTATGGTGCCTTACCTTTGTGCTATCTTGGGCAGTATCAAGCTTCTTGTGAATCCATGTAAATGGTTGATCATTGCACATTTTGAGTTCAATTAAAAGCCACATAAAGTGGCGATGAGAAATATCCTTCATTGTATCTATTCAAATGTTTTCCACAGTATGGGCAATAAGTATTGGAGACAGTTGTGAAGCATGTAAAGTCTCCTTTTTCTTCTATTAACGACAGGGATATCCTCACCATTCTATCTAGTAGTCTAGTGGTTTGTATCTTGGATACTTGGGGCGTTACAAATCATGCCATTCTTATGGACTTTTCTTGTAGTTTCAAACTGCTTCTTAATAAGACTAAATATCATGCCACAAGTCATGGTAGTTTGAGGAGGTAGACAAGTCTATTTTGAAGGATTTTTCAAACTAAATTTTAATTGCAAGGAAAAGCATAATGTAGTCATGGGATTTAGTTATGGAAAGAGATGATCAATTTCAAACTGTATTTTGTATTCCTTTAATTTCTATGCAAGTCGAGGCAGTTGGAAAGGTGGTTCAAGCCTCCAATAGAGGTGACTGCTTTCTAATTTAAGAAAACTCATTAATGAGTAATGGGATAAAATAGACTCAGTTGAAGGAATAATTAACTCTTCTTTGTTGCTCATATTTTTATCGTGGGATTAGAATTTGCATAGGTTGGGCATAGAAAGAGAAAAAGTGATTGTGTGTGAGGTTTTGAAAGGATAACATTGTTTTAAGAAGTATCATATGTTGTAAGTATGGAGGTGTTGTCAATGATGTCAACAGGAAGTCTATTGACTGGTGTTGTCATTGATGTCAATTGTGTGTTAAGGAAGTTGTTGTACATGATGAAAATGTTGAGGATATTGAGAAAATTGTGGAAAAGAGGAAAACAGGTTGTTACAGGTTGTGCATATGTAGTTGAGATATTAAGGAAGTGTTGTGAATACATGGAGCTATCTTTTGTGGCAGTGTCTAGAGATGGTTTGAAATGAAGTAATGAGCTGAAATGATGTCTCTGGTACTTGATTTCCAACTGCTTTTGAGAAAATTTGATAAACAGAGAAAATAGTATTGTGCAAGTGTTTAGAATGTGCTTTGGATCATGCTTTGTGTTTCTTTTGTATTGATGTTATGCTTGTGTGGATTTAGTATGTTGTTTGAGGTTTTTATAGGTTTCTATATTCAAAATTTTGGGTTTTGGATCATTGGTGTGAGGAAGTTGTGTTTACCAGTATGAGAATTGGTTGTACAAAGGTGTTGAGGGAAAATGTATTTGCTCTACATTTCTCTATAGTTGCTTTTCAAGACTAGTGGTGTTGAAGGAGAGTTAATGGTGTTGTTCTCTTGTTTTTGTCAAGAGGATTTGTGGTTAGGTGTATCAGAGACTTCAAAATCATGTACTTAATGTTTAATGTGTTTTCATAGGCAACGACTGACCTAGTGTCCACACCACATTCAAAAATGTTCAAGTATTAATGGATGTGTAGTGTGGTGTGTGAGGCTTAATTTTGGGTCTCAGTTAAATGTTGTTTTGGTCTCCTTTCATTCCTATCCACCGCAGGAATGTTTAGGTGCTGACCTAATTTAAATTTTTAAATATAACAGATAAAATGTTGACCTTGGAGAAGATGTTTAAGGTTGAGGTTGGCATAAATAAGAGTAGAGTTGTTGAGAATTGAATGAGAAAGAATAAAGAGAGAAGAAATATAGATGTGAGATTAATGCAAGTGATGTGTGTGATTTGAATTTGAGCAAAGCAGTGTGAATTTCAAAGTCTTGGATTCCTAAATGCAGTGAGCCAAAGGTGTTTGAAATCTTTCATGATAGACTACAAAAGTGTTGGAGCATTGTGGTGGATTCCTTGTTGCATTGAGTAAATGTTCTATGTGTAACATTTCTCTTCTATCTTCTTGTTCTTTATGTGGTAGTGAGCCCTAGCTATGAGCCTTTTTGGACAGTGTGTCCTATTTTGGAAGTGAGCCCTTTTTACCGGTTTTGCAATTACTTATATTGTGAGCTAATCCCCACTGTGGTTTTTTCCTCATTGGGTTTTCCACGTAAATCTAGTGTTCTCTTGTGTATGGTGTTATTTTAGTTTTTGTTCTTTGCATTTCATGATTAATCACATTAATAGACTAAGGGTTTATTGAATGCATGCGGATCTATTTATTGTTGAGGTTTTTGAAGTTTTGAGTAGATACAACTGATTCACCCCCCCTCTCAATTGTCTTTTTCATTCAACAATTGGTATGACAGCAAGGTTCCTTAGAGAAGATCTTAACCGCTTGAGGTAGATCCAGGATGGTGAACAAGGTTTCTTTGGAATGCCCTAGATTTGATGGCACAGATTATGCATTCTGGAGGACAAAGATGGAAGGATATCTAGAGGCGTAAGGATTTGAGGTTGAAAAGGATTATCAAACTACATATACTCCACCTGAAAATGGTCCAAGTACAAGTGCAAAGATCAAGGCGCGTGAGATCAATGCTAAGGCAATATTTCTTATTGTGAATAGTCTTTCAAATACTAAATTAGTAAAATTTATGAGTTTGAAGACTGTTAAAGAGGTTTGGGATAAGCTATAAATCATTTATGAAGGAGATGAAAAATTCAAACAAGTAAATCTATAGAATTTTAAGGCACAATTTGAGACCCTTCATATGTCTGAAGATGAAATAATCAAAATCTACATGCAGAGAATTGATGAGTTGGTGAGCACAATGAGAGGTCTTGGTGCACAAGTCAAAGAATCTAAAGTGGTAAATAAAGTTCTCAGATCTCTTCTTGATTCTTATAGTGAAAAGGTATATGCTATTGAGGAAATTGTAAATCTAGTTACTTATTCTATAGATTAGATGATTGGTACACTAACTTCTTTTGAAATGAGAAAAAAGGGTTTGAAAAATGGTATAAATCATGTAGAAACTGCTTTCAAGGTTGGAGTATTGAAAAAGGTTGAAGTTTCAAATAAGGAAGATCTTGATGATGTGGAAGCTAATTTTGTAAGAAGAATGAAGAAGGGCATCAGTAAGTACAAAGGAAAATTACCTTTCAAATGTTTTAGTTGTGGTGATATAGGTCATTATGCTTCTAAATGTCTGAAAAGAGCTGTAAATAATAAGAGTAAGGAGAATAAAGGAAAGATGATTAAGAAAGCTTACTATGTCAGAGAAGATGTTGGTATTTCTGATGATGAATCTGATTATGGAGACTTTGATGATAATGAATGCTTGTTCCTGGCTATAAAAGAAGAACCTAGTTCTACTAACTCTGAAATTTGTGTGAAGGAAAGTATTTTAGAGAAGAAGGATAAGGTTGAAGGTACTTTGGTATATGTTTTTCATGTTAAAGAGGATAAGAATTATTGGTTTTTTTATAGTGGTTGCTCTAGTAACATGACCAGAGACAAGAGTAAGTTTGTTAAACTTGAAAAATATGATGGAGGACTAGTTAAATTTGGAGATGACTCATGAGCTAAGATTTGTGGAATAGGTTCAATCAATTTTGATGACAAGCATAACACTAATAATGTTTACTATGTTAAGGGTTTAAGGCATAACCTTCTGAGTGTTGCATAAATGTGTAGCAAGGGATATAATCTTGTGTTTAAGGATGAAACATGTGAGATCAAAAAAGGACCTGGAACTATGATTACTGTTGGTAAGAGAACAAATGGAAACATTTATTAGCTTAAGGGTGTTGATGGTTATTGCTTTATGTCACAGATTAGTGACAGTTGGTTATGGAACCAAAGGTTGTTTCATATGAATTTTGATAATTTGGTGAGAATTAGTTCAGTTTATGCAGTGAGAGAACTGCCAAGAATCACAAAGCCTATCAATGTTGTATGTAGGGATTGTTAGTTTGGAAAGCAAGTATGGAGTAGTTTCAAGGAAAAAGAACAATATACTACTAGACTATTGGAATTTATTCATACAAAACTTTTTGGTCCTACAAGCGTGAGAATTCTACAAGGTGACAGGTATTTTATGCTTTTGATTGATGTTCTAGAATGACATGGGTTACTTTTCTTAGAGAAAAAAAAATGCACTAGATAAATTCAAGGTGTATAAAGCTACATGCCTGAGAATGAAATGGATCTAAAAATAAAATGTTTGAAGTGTGATAGAGGTGGTGAATTCACCTCTAATGAGTTCAACATGTTTTGTGAAGTTCATGGAATAAAGAGTCATTTGTCTGCCCTTAGAACTCCTCAATAGAATGGATTGGTTGAGAGGAAAAATTGGACGATTCAAGAAGCTGCTAGGACTATGATGAAAGAGGAAAATCTATCAGAAGTCTACTAGAGAGAAGCTATTCATACTGTTGTTTCAATACTTAATTGAGTATAAGCCAAAGCTAACAACACAAAGACTCCCTATGAGTTATGATATGGAAGGATTCCTACAATGAAGTACTTTAGAGTATTTGGAAGAAAATTTTATATCAAAAGAGAAGAAGAAAACTTAGGAAAGTTTGATGCAAGGTCTGATGAAGGTGTCTTCCTTGGATATTATACAAAGAAAATTTTATAGATGTTACAACAAAAGGCTAATAAATATAGTTGAAAGTGCAAATGTTAAGCTTGATGAAAACTTGTTGAATTCAATTGTAATGGATGGATATGTGTCAGATGAACCTAATTGTAGAGAATTAGAAGAAGAAAAATATGATGAATAAGAAGTGTGGAATGAAGAGGAAGAAGCTCTAAAGAAGACCCCTAAAACCCCTAAGTATGTTCAAAAGAATCATTTTGAAGAACAAATCATTGGAGACAAAAGGAAAGGTGTATTGACAATTATCAAAGCTATTGAAGTTGAGGTAAATCTGTGTTTACTTTATAAATTTGAACCTAAAATAGTGAGTGAAGCATGCAAGGATGAACATTGGATGAAGGAAATGAAAGAAGAACTTATGTAAATTGAGAAAAAACAAACTTGGGAATTGGTTCCTAGATCGACAAACAAGAATATAATTGGAACTAAGTGGGTGTTTAGAAACAAGTTGAATGAGAATGGAGAAGTGGTAAGGAATAAGGAAAGACTTGTGTGTAAGGTTTACTCACAAGTGGAAGGAATAGACTTTGAGGAGACACTTGCTCCTATGGCTAGGATGGAAGCTATCAATTTTTTTTTGGAATTTACAGCATACAAGGACCTTAAATTTTATTAGATGGATGTTAAGTCTCATTTTCTAAATGGTGAATTGGAAGAGAAAGTTTACATGGAACAAGCAAAAGGATTTCAATTATCAAATCAACCATATATGGTATGTAAATTGAAGAAGTTTCTATATGGTTTGAAGCAAGCTCCTAGAGCTTGGTATGCAAGATTGGATAGATATTTGATACATCAAGGATTCAATAAGTGGATCATAGATAGTAATTTTTATTTCAAAATTGAGGAAGACAAGATCTTGTTAGTTGTTGTATATGTGGATGATATTAACTTTGTTGGAAATGAAGTTATGTGTAAGAAATTTTTTGAAGAGATGCAAAAAGAGTTTGAAATGTCAATGTTTGGGAAGATGAATTTCTTCCTTGGGCTACAAATCAATTGAACAGATAAAGGGATTTTCATTTCATATTCTAAGTATGTCAAAGATATGTTGAAGAAGTTTGGAATGGATGACTCCAATATGGTATGCACTCCTATGGTGACTAGTTGTAAATTAAGAAAAGATGATAATTCACCTAAGGTTGATTAAAGCAAATATAGATCTATGATTGGTGGACTGCTATATCTAACTGCGACTAGATTGGATAGCATGCATGCAATTTGTCTTGTGGATAGATTTCAAGAAGATCCTAAAGAAACACATGTTGTAGTAGTAAAGAGGATATTCAGATATTTAAGAGGCACTCTAGATTATGGCTTATGGTAGCCTAAGGATACTGAATTCACATTAAGTGCTTATACAAATGCATATTAGGTTGGTTGCATTGATGACAGGAAAATTACAAGTGGTGGTGCATTCTTTCTTGGATAGTAGATTGGTGTCATGGTTGAGTAAGAAGAATGATTCAGTTTCTTTTTCTACTATAGAAGTTGAGTATATTGCAGCAACGTCATGTTGTAAATAGGTGTTGTGGATGAGATAGAAATTGAAGGATATCAGAGTTGTAGATGATGAGCCTATTTCTATCTTTTGCGACAATACAAGTACAATTAAAATTTCAAAGAATTCAGTGATGCATTCAAGGACAAAGCATATATCAATTAGGTATCACTTTCTAAGAGAGAAGGTTATAGATAATGAGGTGAAACTTGAGTATGTACCTAAAAAGGATCAGATTGCTGACATATTTACTAAGGAACTTCCTAAGGATACTTTAGAGTATCTTCGGGAGAGGTTGGGGGTTATTACCCCTCCTTCATTGAACTAGATGCATATGGAGATGCATCATTCCAATGGTTCTATGGATCTATCTCTTGTTCTAGACTGATGTTGGTGGCTACCTCTTAGGGGGAGTAGGTAGTGTCTTGTGTTGTCATTAAGTTGTTGATTTTATTGGGTATACTCCTAAGGGGGAGTATTCAAAAGCAGGTATATTGTTTCAGTGTCAAAGGGGGAGAATAATACAAAAAAATATCCTTTACTATTGATTTCAAAGGGGGATAAAGTATCATGTGAAAAAAATCGTAAGGTATTAGTGGAGAAATTTGTGTATATTGTCAAATCACTTAGGGGGAGTAAAAGAAAATTTGCTTAGAGTTGTTTTGTTGTCTTTGATGATTTTTTACATCATGTGTTGCCATCAATGAAAAAGGGGGAGATTGTTGCAAGTATGAATTTGTTGTCATTGATTTCAATAGGAAGTATACTGACTAGCATTTTCATTGATGTCAACTATGTGTTAAGAAAGTTGTTACATGATGAAAATGTTGAGGATATTGAGAAAATTGTGGAAAACGGGAAAATAGGTTGTTGCAGGTTGTGCATGTGTAGTTGAGATATTAAGGAAGTGTTGTGAGTACATGGAGCTATCTTTTGTTACAATGTTTGGAGATGGGTTGGAATGAAGTAATGAGCTGAGATGATTCTTTGGTACTTGATTTCCAAGTACTTTTGAGAAAATTTGATAAACAAAGAACATAGTATTGTCCAAGTGTTTAGAATGTGCTCTAGATCGTGCTCTGCATTTCTTCTATATTGATGTTATGCCTATGTATATTTAGGATGTTGTTTGAGGTTGTTAGAGGTTTCTATATTCAAAATTTTGTGTTCTAGATTGTTGGTGTGAGGAAGTTGTGTTTACCAGTATGAGAATTGGTTGTAAAGAGGTGTCAGGGAGAAATGTATTTTCCACACATTTCTCTACAGTTGCTTTTCAATACTTGTGGTGTTGAATGATACTTAATGATGTTGATCTCTTGTTTGTGTCAAGAGGATTTTTGGTTAGGTGTATTGGAGACTTAGAAAGCATGTACTTAATGTTTAATGTGTTTTCACAGGTAACGATTGACTTGGTATCTACACTACATTTAGAAATGTTCAAGTATTATTGGATGCATAGTGTGGCATGTGAAACTTAATTTTAGGTCTTGATTAAGTGTTTTTTTGGTCCCCTTTCATTCTTATCCACCACAATAATGTTTAGGTTCTAACCTAATTTGAATTTGTAAATATAACAGATAGAATATCAACCTTGGAGAAGATGTTTAAGGTTGAGGTTGATATAAATAAGAGTAGATTTGTTGAGAAAGAATAAAGAGAGAAGCAAGATAGATGTTAGATCAATGCAAGTGATGTGTGTGATGCAAATTTGAGTAGAGTAGTGCGAATTTCAAAGTATTGGATTCCTAAATGCAGTGAGTCGAAGGTGTCTAAAATCTTTCATGCTAGACTACGAAAGTGTTGGAAAATTGTGGTGGATTCCTTGTTGCATTGAGAAAGTTTTCTTTGTGTAACATTTCTCTTCTATCTTCTTGTTCTTTCTATGGTTGTGAGCCTTTTTGGATGATGTGTCTTATTATGGCAGTGAACCCTTTTGTACTAATTTTGCAATTACTTATATTGTGAGCTAATCCTTGCCGTGGTTTTCCCTCATTGAGCTTTCTATGTAAATATGGTGTTATCTTATGTATGGTGTTGTTATTTCATTTTCTGTTATCTACATTTCATGATTAATCACATTAACAAAATAAGGGTTTATTGAATGCATGTGGATCTGATTACTGTTGAGGTTTTTGATGTTTTGATTAGATACAACCGATTCACCCCCCCTCTTAGTTTTCTTGTTCATTCAACATCATCTCTACCTTTGAGCATTGTATTTGGGAGAATATCTTGTCTTTGGTAACTCGATTTTCATATTAAATAATTGCTCTTCAACACAGTTCACTAGTCTAAGTTGGAGTTGTTGATTGTTAAAGCAAGAGCCTATGCGTGGAGGTTGAAAAGGACAATAGAACTGAGTCTAAGTTGTATATTTTAAAGCAAGTTAATAACAACATCAAAGCCAATATAATCATTTCCAGGCATGGCTAAAATTCTTATTCTTATCTCTTCTTTAATCTAATAAAATCTCATCTATATCTTTGAATGTATTTCTATAAATGCAACATGCAAGTTTGTAGTTGTTTTGGAATCACATAAAAGTATAAATATAAATGTATATTCTAGAAATTATTTATGTATACTCATAAGAAAATATAAAACATGATAAGATTGAAAAATAACTAGTTGGTTAGGCTGAGTTATCACACTAGTAAAATGTTTGTTTAAATCAAACTAGATATATGAGATATTGAGTTAAATTATACGAGAGAGCTTAAGGGAAAATCTTAGACTCTCTAAGCTAAGTTTAACCAACAAACCATCTTCATAAATTGAATTAGCAAAGACTTGCAAAATACATGAAAATGGCATTGTGTCCATCTAATAAGACAACTTCTTTATATATTATTATTCTCACAAGTTCATATTATATTTTCAGTGATAAGGTATGAAACATAATAGAGAAGATAAAGTCTTTATTATCATTTGAACTTTATAAGTATTCCAAGTTATACCAAGAGTCATTATATTTTTATTCCATTCTTGTCATAAACCAGAGACCATAAAACTAGGAGAGTAGATTACTCTTGTTTGGCTATTTAAAGGACTTGAATAAGAGGTAGTTGCCTAGACCCAAAATGTTGTGAGAATGTAACATGGGTATTCATGTTAGGAGTGTCAAACCTACTTAGTTGAATAATCAACTCTAGTGAAGTCATCACTATTTGAAAGAGAATCTATTTTAGTAAGTTAGCCTTTGGTTCAAACCAATAGTAGAGTTAACCATGGGTCAATAAGATTTCCAAGTCAAGTTAGAGGTGGGTGAACTCATGACACCACTCCCTACGAAAGTGGATGAATATATATTGCAAAAATTTGGCCAAAGTAAGCGTAAAAGTATTTGCTTGCAATTGTTGGCTCATTATGCTCCTAGATTGCATAACTTTTCAATAACATCATACTTAGTTAGAAAATTTCTATAGTTGTATGACTGTACTTGTTATGTAGGACACAACTCTAGATACTCAAATGGAAATACTAGAGGCTCCTATACTATACTCTATCGAAGGGTAGGTCCACTTCCAGTTGGAAGGTGTGCAGGGGACCATTGGTCTATGGTTGAAGGTAAAGCACTTGGTTGATTCTCTCCCTCTTGCAAATGACACGCCGAGACTTGTGAATTAAAAGCGTAATCTTGCTAAGGATATCCTAACCTTGTTCTCATTTGAAAATTATGAAACTATTTATTTGATTATAAATCTTATTGGAAAACTATATTTGAATAGATGTGTTTCATTTACATGATGTTTAGTTATGTTATTTCAATTATGAAATGTTATTTGATTTCCTTTGTGCATAATGAAAATTGTGATATTAGAAAAGAAAAAATTTATCTTCTAGTTTTGAAGGCATTGAATTATTTACTTCATGTATTAAAACCTAGGTGAAAACTAAAAGAGTATGGTTAGAGATGTTACATTCACACTTTGGGAGTAGACTAATGACTCCAAAGCAAGATAACTCACAATTTTTTGACACTAATTCAACTAAATACTTGAAAGAAGACAAATTTTCAAGAAAAGAGCTCAACTAGGAGATAATGGAAGAGATTTGAACTAAAAGTGAGCTATATCAATTTCTAGGTTGTTTGTTTTGAATGAATTGGTTTGTTGTTTGTGATGGGGTTGAGTTGAACCAATGATGATTGAAGATGTTTAGATAAGTCTAATGTAAGCTAGTGACAAGTGATGAAGATGGAAATGTGTATGTTTTTTGTTGTTTTGAATTATTAGGATGACTTCAGGTTTATTCTACATGAATTTCAAGTTTTATAATGTTTGTTGGTCAAAATTTAGAATATAGAAAATTCTAGGGTTCTCTATTTTTTTGTTGACAAAGGTACTGAGTTATAATCGAAGGAATCGTACTACTTTTGACAGAGGAGTCGAAATACCTGCATAGGCCCCAAGATACAACAAAAGCGTCACATTTTTGAAATCAAAGGCATTGATTTGCATAATTATTGTTTACTCTAAAATAAAGGCACTGAGATGAAAAAATGCATCAGTTTGCAAATAAAAGCATCATTTTAATAAAAATGGAAGCATCAATTTGTAAACAAAGGCATCACACTATGACATTCAAAGGTGTCACTTTTGCTCAGAGGTTAAATTTTGTAAGTTTGACCTCATGTTTTGAATTTTTTGAAGTCTGATTTGTTTGTTTTGATCTAGCAAGTGATATAAAACAACAAAAACTTGCATGATTGACTGTATAAGAGCGAATTTTCACCCCATGTGCAAATCCCCTTTTTTCCTTTATCCACCTTAGAAAACCAAGTTTGGAGGCTTAATTCCACCTATGCCCGTTGCTTGCATCACACTTGGCACCTATTTTGAGTTTTGGTGGAGGCGTTTCTATTGGGGATTCCCACGTGATGCACAGACGTCTGCATGATGCGCTTATGTCCCTGACAGATTCTCGTGTTTGGAGCCTATAGAGTCGTTACACTTCCCATTGGGGTCGATTTGTAATTCCCTCCTCGGCCGAACAACCTAAATATGGTTTTTTATCTTCATCTCTTCTTCAAATTCATTCTTTCCATATGCATTTCATCTTCTACACCTCTCCCCTCTCCTTTCTACACATCCCTTAACATCTTCTATGAGCTTCCTCACTTCATTCACAAGCTTCACAATCTCTCCACAAGCTCCAAGCAGCTTCTTCACCATCTCTTCAATCTCCAAACACTTTACACTTCACAACAACAACATCAACACTTCACCACTTCAGTAGACCAAGTGTGGAACAAAACACCATGGAAACAAAGGCTTGAGTTCCTCTCATTTTCTCCCCCATTAGCCTTGAGTGCTCTTGGTGGAGGTGGTAAGCTTTCACTCCTCTCCTCTATTACTTTTTTGAGTAGCATAACACTATTTTATAGTGCTTTAGTGTTGTTTACTTCCTTTCTACTTTTCTCTCTATCTATCTGGTTTTCTGTGGAGGTGGGAACACCAAAACAGGGTCTGACTGAGGCAAGCCCCTAGACAACCACCCAACAATTTATCTCTTCCTCTTGTGTGCAAGTATTGAAGACACCCACAAGCTAGAAGCTTCATCACTCACACGGTCATAAGCATTTCCTTTCTCCTCCTTATCTTCTCTACCTTACTTTATTTCATTTCTATCACTTTTTGTTACTTTATCATGTTCTGTTATTTCCCTATATTTTGTAAGTTCTTAGCAATCAAATAGAATCATTCACTTTGTTGTTTTATGAGACATTCTTATTGTCGTTCATACTTTGTGTTGTCGTCCTTTGGCTGAGAGCTTGATAGTTTGTCCAGAAAACCTTTGTGGCCTACTCTTTCGGATTCTAAAACTCTCGCCACTATTCCATTGAGGTAGTATAGGGTAGTTCGCCTTGTGAGGCTCTCTGAATGAAGAGAACTCGTGAGTAGTGAATCTCCCTATATTACGTTTTTGGTGAACCTGATGTGAAGAACAATGTTCTTCAAAAAATTAGCAATTTATTTACCCCTACTTGGTGGGGTCATAAATTTTGACTCAGTGCTTGGAATTGAGAACCATTTGCACCATTGGAAAGGTCTCCTAAAGAACTTGTTTAGTCCCTAAAATAGTAGTGCTTTTGACAATCAAATTTTAGGGACTAACGCAAGTTCTGACCTCAAATTCTGCTCTGGAGACCTCCAAAAATGTGAATTAGAACATAGAAAATACCAAAAAATTTGTAATGGATTTAATATCTTATTTTATTAGTTCGATATCTAATTTTTTTCAAAATGTTAATAATATTCCATTTAATGCATGTGATAGTGACTTTGATTTACCTATGTCACTTGGTGTCTTTGATCCTTTTCACAAAAGTCCTCTTACTTCAGAGGATATCTCGTTGCAAGAAGATGAAATCATTGATACCTTTCTTAATGTTACTTTACCTTCTCTCCATTCCAATGCACTCTCTTCTAGAGATGTTGCATTTGTGAATGATGAACTTACCCTTCATTCTAATGCACTCTCTTCTAGAGATGATGCAATAGTGAATGATGAATCCCTTCCTCATTCCAATGCACCCTCTTCTAGAGACGTTGCATTGGTGAATGATGAATATTATATTTGTTCTGATGCACTCTCTCCCAGAGATGATGCATTAGGGAATTTTGAAATCTCCTTCCACATCTGATTCTCCCTAGATCAATGTTGAGAATGTTTCTTCAAATAATTATTCCACATTTGATCCTATTTGGATCGATGTTGAGAATATGTATTCAAATAATTGTTCTACTATTTGTGATGATTCTGTAAATGCAATCTATGTCTTTGTTGCCCCTCAAAGGCCTAAGAGACTGATCATTTATGTGACTCTAGCTAGTCCTTCTTCTAAAAGGATTTTTTCTATCGATGGTGTTCCATTTGATGGTGGTTCTCCTGATATTCTTGAGGCTCCCTCTTATAGAGCGGTAGCCCATACTTATGAGAATAAAATGAATAAACAACCAAGCCTTCCTCAAGCACCTAGTGATAACAATCTTGTCAAGAAACCTCAGGTCACTCCAGATAAGATCTCACTATGGGACTTGCTTCAGTCTGTTCTGATTTATCAAGGTATGCTTTAGGAATCCTTGCAAAAGATCCTCTTGCCTTCTTCCACTAGGCCGACGGATGCTAATGCGTTGATGGTGTATATTTGTGCGGACTCGTTGAATATCATGTTTTATCTACAAGAGCTCCTACCTCTAGAAGTACAAAAGCAAGCGAATCCTCTAATGATTATAGTCAACATTAATAAAATTGGAATTAGACGTACTCTCGTTGATGCTGGTTTAGCACTCAATGTATGTAGCATTGATCTATTTCCTAAGATTAATATTGACTCATCTTCTATCAATACTTCTTTTGTTGACATTCGTGGGTTCAATAATGTCGATCAACAAGCCCTAGGCATGATAGTCTTTCCTTTGAGGTTGGGACCCATTACCGTACCTACCCTTGTATATGTTATATCAGAAAAATGACCTTACAACATTCTTCTTGGTAGATTATGGATTCACGCTATGGGTGCAGTCTCGTCTACCTTACATAAATCTATTAAGTTCATTTGTAACAATAAAGTAGTCATAGTCAAATCTGACCCTGAGGCTATGCACTTATGTGAGATGGCAGATGTCGGTCAAGTTTCAGTTGTGCCTACTCTCATCCTTTCAGTTTCTTCCAATGTGTCAATGTTTACTCTAGTAGTACCTACTACAAAATGTACTCTCGAGACAAATGTCCCTGAAGAATATCCTTATGAAGTAGGGAGTCCTAAGTGTGCTCCTTCTACCCCTTCTTAAAGGAATGCATTTCTTAGTGATGATTGGGGTTCTTTAGACTTTACAAATTCCTTCATTCAGGAATATAAAGTCAACCGGATCCACTTAGACCTTCTGATAACATCATCCAAACCTGCTATCAAATACAATCATTCTTTTGTATCGCGGGGTAAGGTAAATGCAAATTGTAATGTTCTTGGTGTTGATCCTCCTTTTGAGGAAGACGATCACACTTATGTTAAGGAGGTTAAAACTAGTAACCCTGTCAAGAAGGATGATGGAAATCTCATAGAGGAGTGTGATCCCCCTTGCTGGAATAATGCTCTCTATGGAGATCCCCCTCCTTTGTCTTCTATCTTCGTATCTTCTTCTTCTTCTTGCGAGTAGTCAAAATTTTCTCCACAAGAGAAAGGGATTCTTCCTACTACTCACTCTTTATCTAAGCAAGAGTGTATTTTTTTGTGGCTTCTTAAAGCTCACCTAATTACTCTTTCTTCTCCTACACGTAATAAATTTCACAAACATGATGAAGGAAAACAATCTTTCTATGCATACCATCGAGTGCTTGGCCATTCCACTAGTGAATGTAAGGCCTTGAAGGATAAAATACAACTTCGTGATCTAGGTGCCATCAAACTCCTGTTTGATTCATGCACCTTCCTTTACTTCACATGACAAGTGATATTGAGGTTTACCTCTATCTTGTTCTAAGTATTTTGCATGGTTCTCCTCCCCTGTACGTTGGGGGCAGTGATAACTTGTTCTAGAGATGCGTTTCCTTCTCAAGGACCCCCCTCTCTTCTCTATATATTTCAAATGAAGCATCCCTTGAGTGGACCCCTTTTCTCTTTTGAAGGGTTCCAGAGGGACCTATTTGAAATATTTTCTCTCAAAAAAATTCATTGGTGTCTAGCTTGGGGGAAACCCGACTAGACCTATTTCACATCTTCGTGTCTAGCTTGGGGGCAGCCTGACTAGACCTCACCTTTCAAATAGTGCATCCTTTGAGTGGACCCCTCTTCTTTTGAAGGGTTCTTGAGGGACCCCTTTCAAATCCTTTCAACTTGATGATGGTTTGAGCAATTTTTCGCCTACTCACTTTGCAGGACCAAGAACTTGTAGAGCTCCTTTACATACTTACTTGGTGATATGGGTTCTCCTCCTCGAGCGGGGTTTTATTTTATCACCTCTTTTGTGGTGCGGATTCTATTCCTGAGTGGGTTTTTCTTTCACCACGTGCTTTTACCATCTTTACTTAGTGATACAAGTTTCCTCCTCGAGCAGGGTTTGCTTTTATCACCTCTTTTGTGATACAGGTTCTCCTCCTCGAGCAGGGTTTTCTTTTATCACTCATATTTTGTGGTGCGGGTTCTACTCCTGAGCGGGTTTTTCTTTCGCCATGCGCTTTATTCATCTCTATCTTTCTCTTCTCTTGTGTATATAACAGATCAAAGATCTGCATCTTCTTCATCCTAAGTATATGCTTGTTCTTCAGCTTCATAGTTTTGTAGAACTATGAAGTCCTCTTTTGACCCTGCACTCTCGGGTTCGCCAGATCACCATCTACTCCCTCGACGAATCAATTATAAATTTCTAACCCTAATATTTCTTGATCTACTTTACCAAGAACTCATCAATGTTAGTGCTCGCTAAAGTGGGGGAAAAATGTATAAGAGCAAATTTGCACCCCATGTGCAAATCCTCTTTCTACCTTTATCCACCTTAGAAAACCAAGTTTGGAGACTTAATTCCACCTAATCCCACTTCTTGCATCACACTTGGTGCCTATTTTGAGTGTTGGTGGAGGTGTTTCTATCAGGGATGCCCATGCAACGCGTAGACATCTATGTGGTGCGCTTACGTCCCTGACATATTCCCATGTCTAGAGCCTACAAAGGCGTTACACTTTCCATTGGGGTTGATTTGTAACACCCTACTCGGCTGATCGGCCTGAATATGGCCATTTCTCTTCATATCTTCTTCAAATTCATCCCTTTCATATGCATTTCATCTTCTACACCTCTCCCCTCTCCTTTCTACACATCCCTTCATATCTTCTATGAGCTTCCTCACTTCATTCACAAGCTTCACAATCTCTCCACAAGCCCCAAGCAACTTCTTCACCATATCTTCAATCTCCAAACACTTTACACTTCACAACAACAACATCAACACTTCACCACTTCAGTAGAGCAAGTGTGGAACAAAACACCATGGTAGCAAAGGCTTGAGTTCCTCTCATTTTCTCCCCCATTAGCCTTGAAAGCTCATGGTGGAGGTGGTAAGCTTTCACTCCTCTCCTCTATTACTTGGTTGAGTAGCATAACACTATTTTGTAGTGCTTTAGTTCTATTTATTTCCTTTCTACTTTTATCTCTATCTATCTGGCTGTCTGTGGAGGTGGGAACACCAAAATAGGGTTTGACTAAGGTAGGCCCCTATACAGCCACCCAACAATTTCTCTCTTCCTTGTGTGCAAGTATTGAAGACACCCACAAGATGGAAGCTTCATCACTCGCACGGTCGTAAGCATTTCCTTTCTCCTCCTTATCTTCTCTACCTTACTTTATTTCATTTATATCACTTTCTATTACTTTTTTCATGTTCTATTATTTCCCTATATTCTATAAGTTCATAGCAATTGGATAGAAGCATTCACTTTGTTGTTTTCTGAGACATTCTCACTTTCTGGTTCCTACAAGACACTAGCACGCCTCTGGGATGCAAACGCATCGCATTGTCATTTGTATTCTGCATTATCATCCTTTTGTCGAGAGCTTGATTATCTCTCCAAAAAACCTCTGTGACCTACTCTTTCAGATTCTAAAACACTCATCATTGTTCCATTGAGGTAGTATAGGGTAGTTCACCTTGTGAGGCTCTCTGAATGAAGAGAACTCATGAGTAGAAAATCCCCCTATATTACACTGACTCAATGGATTTTTTGGAATATTTTCATGTGTCTTCTTCAACAATACCATGCTAATTGGTATCACAGGTAGATTTAACAATAAAGACACACCATAGATACACAACCTATTTTAGTGGTAGATTGGGATTATCATCTTAGAGTAGGGCCACTCCAAAATACTATCCAACAAGTGGGTGAATAGAGTATTCCAAGTTCATGTACCACCTTGACACCTCTCACCTTGAAAGGAAAAGATCCTAACAAGGAATAATGATCACCTCAACAAAGGTTGACATATAGCGAGTAACTTCATGCATTGATACTTGTACATTGCACCACTTTAAGCTAACAATTATCAAATGATTCTTAGGATTCTCAATAAACAAGTTCATAGTGGGGGTCTATCATGAACAAAGAGCTCATATGATATGCCTGAGTTGAGAGGGGTCTCCTCTCTTCTCATCACCTATACATGTATCGGCAGACCAAGCATCATGAGGCTTGGCTTGAAGGATGCGAGCCACACCTTGGGGTACAAATTTCATTATCCCACCTTTATATAGCCCATTGGGAAATGATCTTGAGATCAAAGCATGGGGTGATGAGCCCCCCAAGCAAGTATCCTACTTAAAATAAATATAAATGGTGTTGCTTTTGATCCCCAAGATCATTTTTAGAAGTCCCGGGGGGAGAGCATACACAACACCACACCTCAAGGCATACAAACATATTGCAAGTTAGTTGTATTTCTGATTTCCAAGATCACACTACATGCAAGGAGAGAGCATACATACACACTATCCTACAAACACACATAAAAGAATTCATTTTAAGTGCACTAAAAGAAAATGTGAGATTTTTCTTGCTCAATTTTAGGTACCTTGAAATAAAATAAGATTTGTATTGTTCTTTTTAAGTACACCAAGGGAAAATGAAATTTGTATTGTTCATTTTAAATGCAACAAATGAAGTGTGAGATTGTATTTTAAGTGCACCAAGGGAAAATGAAATTTATATTGTTTATTTTAAATGTACCAAATAAAGTGTGAGATTGTATTTTAAGTGCACCAAGGGAAAATGAGATTCCTAGATTAACTCAAAACCCTACAACACAAACATTAGTAGTTTTTTTCTTTCAATCTTCCTCCATCAATCACCACATGTTACAAAATGTTAGATAAACTCAAGAAAATAGAGAATTATTAAAGGTTAGTCAAAATAAAGAATTCAAATTAAACTTAAAACCTTTACAAAATAGAAGTATTGTATATGTAGAATAGAGGGATTCACTGCTCATGAGTTCTCTTCATTCAGAGAGCCTCACAGGGCGAACTTCCCTAATCTACCTTAGGAACAGCAGTGAGAGTTTTAGAATATGAAAGAGCAAGTCACAAAGGTTTTTTGGACAGACTAATGAGCTCTTGGCCAAAGGGCGGCAGTGTAGAATACAGACGATAGTGCGGCACACTGTCATCTTAGAGGCGCGTTGGCATCTCGTACAGACCAAAATGTGAGAATGTCTCAAAAAATAGCTAATTGATGACTTGCACTCCGATTACTGAGAACTTCTAGAATGCAAGAAAGCAACAAGAAGTAATAAGACTAAAATGAAGTGAAATAGAGATGATAAAGATAAGGAGAAGAAAGGAAATACTTATAACCACACAAGTGATGAAGCTTCCAACTCGTGAATGTCTTCAATACCTATGCACAAGAGGGAGAGAGAAATTGTTGGGGCTGTATAGGGGTCTTCCTCAGTCAAACCCCTATTTTGGTGTTCCCACCTCCACAAACAACCAGATAGATAGAGAGAAAAGTAGAAATGAAGTAAAGAGCACTAAAGCACTACAAAGCAATGTTATGCTACTCAACCAAGTAATATAAGAGAGGAGTGAAAGCTTACCACCTCCACCAAGAGCGCTCAAGGCTAATGGGGTAGAAAATGAGAGGAACTCAAGCCTCTATTGCAATGGTGTTTTGTTCCACACTTGCTCTACTGAAGTGATGGAGTGTTGATGTTGTTGTTGTGAAGTGTAAAGTGTTTGGAGATTGAAGAGATGGTGGAGAAGTTGCTTAGATCTTGTGAAGAGATTGTAGGGGAGATTGTGAAGAGGAGTTGATGAAGAGCGAAGAGAGGGCTAGAGAATCAAAATGGATCCAAAAGAGGTGAATTTGAAGAAGGAGATGAAGGAAACGGCCATACTCGGGTCGGTTGGCCAAGGAGGGTGTTACAAGTTGACCCCCAATGGGAAGTGTAATGCCTCTGCAGGCTCCAGATGCGGGAATCTATCAAGGACATAAGCACTCTACGTGGACATTTGCGCGTCGCACAAGCATCCCCTATAGAAATTCCTCCATCGATGCTCAAAATAGGCACCAAGTGTGATGAAAGTAGTTGGATTAGTTGCAATTAAGCCTCTGAACTTTGTTTTCTAAGGTGGATAAAGGTAAAAAGGGAATTTGCATAAGGGGTGCAAATTCACTCTTATACATTTTTCCCCCACTTTAGCGAGCACAAATACTGATGAGTGCTTTGGTAAAGTAGATCAGAGAAGTAATTGGGTTAGAAATGTATAACTGAATCCTCGAGGAAGCATACCACAATCTGGTGAACTTGAGAGTGCAAGGTCAAAAGAGGACTTCATAGTTCCATAGAACTATGAAGCTAAAGAAAGAGCATATACTTAGGATGAAGAATATGTTGATCTTTGATCTAGTATATACAATTGAGAAGAGAAAGATAGAAATGAATGCAAGAGTGATAAAAGCAATCCCCGCTCAAGGAGGAAAACCTATATCACAAAGTAAAAGTGATAAAAGAAATCCCTTCTCAAGGACGAAAACTTGTATCACAAAGTATAGGTGATAAAAGCAATCCCTACTCGAGGAGGAAAACTCATATCATAGAGTAAAAGTGATAAAAGCAATCCTCGCTCGAGGAGGAAAACTCGTATCATGAAGTATAGGTGATAAAAGCAATCCCCACTCGAGGAAAACCCGTATCACAAAGTAAAAGTGATAAAAGCAATCCCCGCTCAAGGAGGAAAGCCCGTATCACAAAATATAGGATGTAAAGGAGCTCCATAGGTTCTCGGTCTTGTGGAGCAAGAAAAATCAGAGAATCCTATGGATACTACAAGTTGCGTTGCAAGAAATTCATAGAAAATATAGGTCTAGTTAGGCTACCCCCAAGCTAGACGTGACTGTATGAAACAGGTCTCGTCAGGCTGCCCCCAAGCTAGACGCGAAGATATGGAATAGGTCTAGTCAGGGTGCCCCTAAGCTAGATGTGAAAGAAATTATTTGAGATAAAATATTTCAAAGGGGATCCCTCAGGAACCCTTCAAAAGGAAGAGGGGGGTCCACTCAAGGGACGCTTCATTTGAAAGATAGAGAGAAGAGAGGGGGTCCTTAAGAAGGAAACACATCTCCAAAATGATTTATCACTGCCCCCAACATATAGGGGAGGAGAACCGTGCAAGATACATAGAACATGCAGGATAGAGGTAGACCTCAATATCACTCATCATGTGAAGAAAAGGCAGGTGCATCAATCAAATGGGAGTTTGATGGCACCTAAATCACAAATTTGTTGTATTTTATCCTTCAAGGCTTTACATTCACGAGTGGAATGGCCAAGCACTCGATGGTATGCGTAGAAAGAATTTTTTTCTTTATCATTTTTATGAAGTTCATTATGTGTCGGAGAGGGAAGAGTGATTAACTAGGATTTTAGAAGCCGCAACAAGATGTGCTCTTGCTCAAATAAAAAAAGAGGAGCAAGAAGCAATCCTTTCTCTTGTGGAGAAAAGTTTGATTGCTCGCAAGAAGAAGATATGAAGATAAAAGATGATGGAGGATCTTCATGGAGAGTATTATTCCAACAAAGGGGATCATACTCCTCTACGAGATAGCCATCATCTTTCCTGACAGGATTAGCATTATTAACCTCCTTAAGAAAAGTGTGATCATCTTCCTCAAAAGGAAGATCAACACTAAGAATATTACAATTTGCATTTACATTATCCTGCGATACAGAAGAATGACCATCTTTGATAGCGGGTTTAGAAGATGTTATTGGAAGGGCTAAGTGGATCAGAGCAACTCTATATTCCTGAATGAAGGAATCTGTAAAGTCTAAGGAACCCTAATCATCACCAAGACATGTGTTCCCTTGAGAAGAGGTAGGAGCAGACTTAAGATTTCTTGCTTCTGAAGGATCTTCTTTAGGGATATTTATCTCAAGAGTATCCTTTGTATTAAGTACTTCTAGAGTAAACATATACACATTAGAAGATACTAAAGGAATAAGAGAAGGCACAACTGAAGCTTGACCAACAACTGCCATCTCACATAAGTGCATAGCATCAGGGTCGGCCTTGACTGTGACTACTTTATTGTTATCAATGAACTTAATAGACTTATGTAAGGTAGACGCGACTACACCCATAACATGAATCCATGGTCTAGCAAAAAGAAGGTTATATGATAAATTTTCTGACATAACATATACAAGGGTAGGTACTGTAACGGGTCCAAGCTACAAGGATTCTTGAAGCATACCTTGATAAACTGGAGTGGACTGAAGCAAGTCCCACAGTGAGATCTTATCTTAAGGAACCCGAGGTTGCTCAACAATATCGTAACCACTAGGTGCTTTAGTTGTAGGTTTAGGTGCTTGAAGGAGGCTTGGTTTTTTATTCATTCTATTCTCATAAGTATGGGATACCACTCTATAAGAGGGAGCCTTAGAAGGTTTAGGAGAATCACTCTTAGATGGAACACTATCAATAGAACAAATCCTTTTAGGAAAAGGACTAGTTGGAGTTACGTAAGTAGTCGGTCTCTTAGGCCTTTGAGGGGCAGCAGAGACATAGATTACATTTACTGAATCATTACAAATAGTAGTAAAATTATTTGAATACATATTCTCAACATTGATCCAAACAGGATCAAATGTGGAAGAATTACCTCAGGAACAATAGCGATATTTTTAGAATCCAAAAGAGCAGGTCACAAAGGTTTTATGGACAGACTAACGAGCTCTAGCCAAAGGACAACAACGTAGAATACGAACGACAGTGCGACACGCTAGCACCTCAGAGGTGCATTGGTGTCTCATATAGACCAAAAAGTGAGAATGTCTCAGAACATAGCTAAGTTATGACTTACACTCCAATTACTGAGAACTTCTAGAATGCAAGAAAGCAACAGGAAGTAATAAGATTGAAATGAAGTGAAATAGAGATGATAAAGATAAGGAGAAGAAAGAAAATACTTATAACCACGCAAGTGATGAAGCTTCTAGCTTGTGAATGTCTTCAATACCTACACACAAGAGGGAGAGAGAAATTGTTGGGGCTGTATAGGGGTATGCCTCAGTCAAACCCCCGTTTTGGTGTTCCCACCTCCACAAACAACCGGATAGATAGAGAGAAAAGTAGAAATGAAGTAAAGAGCACTAAATCACTACAGAATAGTGTTATGCTACTCAACTAAGTAATATAGAGGAGAGGAGTGAAAGCTTACCACCTCCACCAAGAGCGCTCAAGGATAATGGGGGAGAAAACGAGAGGAACTCAAGCCTCTATTGCAATGGAGTTTTGTTCCACACTTGCTCTACTGAAGTGATGGAGTGTTGATGTTGTTGTTGTGAAGTGTAAAGTGTTTGGAGATTGAAGGGAAAGTGGAGAAGCCACTTAGATCCTGTGAAGATATTGTAGGGGACATTGTGAAGAGGAGGTGATGAAGAGCTAAGAGAGGGCTTAGAGAGAGCTAGAGAGTCAAAATGGATCCAAAAGAGGTGAATTTGAAGAAGGAGATGAAGGAAATGGCCATATTCGGGTTAGTTGATCAGGAGAGCGTTACAATTCGACCCCCAATGGGAAGTGTAATGCCTCTACAGGCTCCAGACACAAGAATATGTCAGGGATGTAAGCGTGTCGCGTAGACGTTTGCATGTCGCATGGGCATCCCTAATAGAAATTCCTCCACTAACGCTCAAAACAGGCACCAAGTGTGATGAAAGCAGTGGGCTTAGTTGTAATTAAGCCTCCGAACTTGGTTTTCTAAGGTGGATAAAGGCAAAAAGGGAATTTTCATAAGAAGTGCAAATTCACTCTTATACAATATACCTGAAAAAGGCATCGGTATTTGGAACAAAGGTGTTGCACTATCACTCAACAAAGGCCTCAACCTTTGGAAAAGATGTTGAACTTAAGAAGAGGCATCACATTGTCTTGCACGCAAACAGATAACAGTTAAAAAAAAAGCATGAATTTATGGCAAAGGTGTTGAACTTCTATCAAATAAATGTGTTGAAGTTCAAAAAAGGCATCACCATTTGATAGAGGCGTCAAAGTTTCCTACAAGTAAATAGAACATGAAATAGTCAGATGTTTTGGGATTTTAACAAAGACATTGATATTTGAAAAGGTATCACACTGTTGAAACAAAAGCGTCACACTATCTCTATAACCTACAAGACTGCAAAAACTCAACAAAAGAGGTTAAATCCTAGGATGGGGGTCCCACTAGGCATTCCAAAATGTTATATGGTGAGCATTAATGATCAAATAACATCATAATTGAAGCAATTAGATCCTAAAAAACATTAATAATCTACAAGATTGAGATCAAACAAGGCTGTACTCAATAAAATTAAGCTAACATTGCCATAAAAATTCAATTAAAATCAATGAAAGATAATTCAAAAGGAATGAATCAAAAGGAAACAGAAACCTTCAATCCCATTCTAGATTGATGCAAACTTGTGATGTAGACTGCTCAGGTTTTCCTAATCCATAGTTGTAAAATCTTGGTTGAAGAAGGGTGATTCACAAAATAGGACTCAAGAATTCTAGAGAGTAAGGATGCTATGAAAATTGTGAATAAATTTCATGTTGGAAAGGCTTTGTTTTATAGATTTTAGAAATTTTGATCAATGGTCAAGATTGAAAATGGTAATCAATGGGTGAGAGAAGATCAAGGAGATGAGGGGGGATCATTGGTTCATAATTCATGGGAGTCCAAAATATCCTATTTCATTGAGAAGAGGTTGAAGATATTTTGAATTGGAGAGAAGAATTTGAATTTCAATTGAGAATATTCCCTTTTTGATAAAAATGAATATTCTTTGTGCAAGTTGGAGGATTGGAGGGAAATTAGTCAATTAAATAATTATAAAAAATTATTTAATTGTGAGGATGAGGGGAATTAAGATTTTAATTAAATAATTGGGAACTATTTAATCAAAAGGTGAAATATGAAAATGATGAATTATTGTGAATTAATCAAATAATATTAATTATTTAATTAATAGGGGAATAAAGTGAATTTAACTAAATAATTGGACATTATTTAAGTAAATAGAGGAATTGGATGAAAATGAAGAAAATGGTGTTAGTTAGTGAACTCAAGATGTGTGATATATTCAAGATAGTTTTAGATGTCTACAACAATTTTATTGGACTCATTACAAAAATATGGATTTGGGATTTCATTTTTTTCTACACAAAATTCCTCCCTTCTTATGTAATTTGAAGATATATTGAGTTTCATTGTTTCATGTGTGTTATAAATTTCATCAATATTGTCAACGAGTGGATTATGGAGTGCAATTTCAATGTCATAGGGTTCATATATCCACATTTATAAAGCAGTTATTGGCGTATTTATTCTTCTTCTTTTATGATGTTACTACTATCAACAAGTGTTTGATCATATTTTGCAATATTTTCAATTTCATGTTCAACATTTTCATTTTCACTATCATATCACTTTCATTGTCATTTAAGGGTAAAGAAGAACCTTCAACTTGAAGATTATTCAACATAAATTTTATTGTCATCCTCTTCCTTGCTCTTTTTCCTTAATCACTTCAATTTTGTTTGCTCAAAGTTTCCTCTTTCTTTTTGCTTTACAACGACTATTTTTCCCCATTATACAAACAAAACCAAGCCCCAATGATTGAAAACATTGACTTTTATGTAAAAGAGTGTATAAAAGCATGATTTTGTCTAGATCATGTAGAAATTTCAAGCTTCTCAACACTAGAGCGCTCATGGGGGTTGTTGGTAGGCCCAAAATAGCTCTTTGCCTCTTTTCTCCCCTAAAACAAAACATGTATACATTTTCAAAATAAAAAAAATGGATATCCATTTTTAAAGCTAAAAATAGATATGTTGGGAATTGGTGTCTCAACCTTTTGTCCTATTTTTTAATATTTCCTATTTTATAGGAGTATTTTCTATGCTAATAGATAAAGAATTAAGCATCTCTTAATTTTTAGGAAGTGGGACCCACTTGGAAGTTTCCTATTTTGTAGGTGTTATGTTGACTGGTCAACCCTTGACATGGGAGAATTCCACTTGTCACTTGGGAATCTAGGCAAAGGAATTTGTAAAATTCCTAAGAGGAGCGCTTGGATTCCAAGTGTCAATGTGTGGTGAGCTTCGGGACCCACTTGTTGGCATATTCCTTTGTATGCGCACAGAGAGCAAAGAAGGGTTGAAACTTGTCATCACGAGGGAACTTTGAGCAAATAATATTGTGATAGACCTCAAGAAAGTTAGCCATGATTCCATGCGGAATTTGTTTGACTTGTGGACTAAGGCTCGAAAGGGAAAGTTGCTTTGTGAAGACTAAGTTGTCACTTAGAGTGACTAAGAGTCTTGGTTGAATTCTAAATTGGAAAAAAAAAAAAAAAATTCTCATGGTGGATACCTAGCTTTATTCCTGCATGATTTATGGTGATTTTACCTTACATGTGGTTGCATGTTCATGCATGTCAGTGTATGATTGGAAAGATGCTTTTGTGGAAAACTGAGACCAATGCATGTTCTTCATTATAGTTTTCATGCATGTAGAGACTATGGAGATGACACACATGGGAACCTTAGGCACCAATATTGGAGATGTATAAAAATTTTAATGACTTAGTCATTTATAAGAGATACTATTGTAATTTTTAAGATACCGTTATGCTACCAAATTCACTCTAGAATTGTAACACTGTGAAACTACACCTACAAGAGCATAGACTCTGGATATTATTTTTAGTTACTTTATTATTGCAATACAATTGATTTATGCTTTGGTGAGTGGGTTTTTTCTCGAAAGGGTTTTCCCACATAGATTTATGTGTTATGTGTTTATGCTTTAAATTTGAAAATTAATCTTAATGCATGTGCACTCTTAAGAAATTGTAATTGAATGAGGATTTGAAACAAAGTTTTTGCAAACCTCTCCTAATTGATTTGCATTTAGGGAAGTATTTCTACTCCCGAATTTCCTTTCAGGATATTCATTTCTTGAAAAAAAAATTATGAATATATATATTATATATTATTATAGAATATTATATATTATATATTAGAATATTTAATTATATAATTATTATATATTTAATATATATTAATATTATATTAATATCATATATTATATTATATTATATGTACACTAGGTAGGTGAAGCGTATGAGGATGGGTGACTTGGAATTTTGGCATTGAGTTATATATGAGATTGATAGTGTAGTGTGGAGGAAGTGGAGGTTATGTGATGCATGGTTTCAAGATGATGAGTACCTATCATGTGTTTAGGGTCATTTTTTCCTCATTGGATAGCAAGATTTTGTGATTGTGATATAAGCAATATATGGCCTAAAGGTGGGATGGATAGAGGTAGGGGAGAGATAGAAAGAATTAGAGAGGAGGGACGGTGGGATAGGTAGAGAGAGGTAGGGTGGGGAGGTAGGAAAAGAGAGATGGAGAGGATCGACGTCAACTCCAGAATCAAAAAATCGCATCAATCCAGAGATCGGATCCCGCTTTTGCATCCATTCAAAAGTTTCCAGGTCGGGGCAGGATCAATCAAATCATCTTTCCGTCCGGAAGAACATCAGATCAAATCAAATCAGCGATCGATCGAGATCAATCGATCGGACAGTCGATTTTTTTTTAGGCGTTGCCGGGCGATCGGATCGGCAGAATCGATCGGATCAGATCCGGATCAGATCGAGATCAACATCTTTGATCAGATCGGGATTCAAATCACGGGCGGAATCGGATCATCAATAAAGAAATAAAAGGAGATTGGGAGAGGTAGGTAGAGAAAGAGAGGGAAAGAGGAGATAGGGAGTGAAATGAAGGAAAATAGGGGTGTGTTAACCAAAATGAGATTGATGAACTCAATTAGGGAGACCTATTTCTCCTTCAATTCATTAGGAAATGAGATCCACACAATGAAATGACTATCAAACCTTAGGTGAATCAAGTCAAAGTGTGAATCTACATATTTCCTTTTTTTGCAAGGACAGGGATCCTGATTAAACAACACTTTGGGGAGAAAGATTAAAAATAGTAAATCAAAACCAAAATGCAATATACAACTTGGATCTAATAGATTAAACTAAATACTGATGGAACCAAAAATAAGATTGCAGATCAAAGAGAGGTAAGAAGATGTGTACCAGTCACCAAAATTGCCTTTGTGAAGCTGACCTGGGACTCATTCACCTAGGGGTGAATGGGTCTTAGTTCAGGGTTTGTCTACAACTTTTATGAGCCTCAGAAACATATCTAAATCTCTCAATTTTCCCAAGTTTCATGTTCAAAAAGTTGGAAATAAATTTTGTAATTGATTTTTTGTGAGATGACAACTTTTATGACAACTTTAAGAACTTCTTCAATTTTACTCTTCAAGAGATTTTCAAGATTTCTTCCACCTAAATCTGTAAACACAAATCAAGAGGGAAATTTTTTTTGTTTATGGTGAATGGGGGTTTTCCTTGGTCAAACCTTGAAATGAAACACAGTAGCATGAAAGGAATGATGAATGAACAAGTCTATGTCACAACTCACCAAACCCTTGAATGAACCTTGGAATTTAGATCTGCAACTAGCATGAAATGGCTTCAATGGATGTGGATCTTAATCTTGAAACTTGATTTGAAGCAATGCCTTGAATGCTTGAATGGATCATGAACTCTACATCATCATATTAGCTCCAAAAACATGCATGACACAAGAAGATTTTGATGTGATAATTGGATCTTTATTTTTGAAATAATTCTTCACTAAATATGCTCTTTAATACCTTGAAATGCTCTAGATTTCTTAGATCAAACTTGCTCATAAAATTGTTAGGTTCAAAATCTTAGTGAAATGACCTTATATTTATAGTTATGTAACATTAATTTCTCGAAATTCAAATAACACAAGTCAACATGTGAATATAGATTTTAATATGTTAAAATACTACAAAAAACATAATTTAAATTTAGGTCCTAGGCCTAAGTGAGGACCCATTCGCCCATGGGAAAATGGGTCTAAGGTCACTCACCTATGACACACATTGCTCAATGAGAAGTGTTATGTTTAGGAATTAATTAATGTTGGGTTTCCTCTTTGGAAAATGCAACTAATTAGGCTTGGATTTGAATTAAAGGGGCCAATTAAGGAAAATTAACCTCAATTAATTAAGGGAGCCCTAAATAAGTGTGACAGTGTAAAGAGGTACACTCTACAACACTAAAAATAATTCACAATTAAGTCCATTTTAATTAATAGGGCCCTAAAATTAATGTGAATATGTAAAATACATATTACAACACTAAATTAATGCATAATTAAGTTCATTTTAATATTAATTCCTAATTATGTGTGAAAATGTAAAGGGATGCATTTTTCTACACTACATTTAGCCCCCATTTTAGTGAGAGAATGACCTCATGTCAAACTCACACTAAAGTAGACATTCAAGACACCTATGTATGCAGAAATGACAAAGATACTCAATCATACAACATCAAAGACCTAAGAAAAAGATAGGTGGATCAAGCTTTAACTATCTAATACGATGTGGAACACATCTCAGTTATTTGTCCAAGAACGTTCACAAGCAAAACTCAATGTCCAATGTGTAAACAATGTGCACACTCACTCCAAGCTAATGGAACCTCAAGCTATCCACTAGGTGAGCCCCCAGGAAAGTGGCTTAGTGAGAAATTCATGCCAAGTCTATAGGCTCTCACTATACTAACCATACCAAAGTTATCCCTCTAATAAATCTAATAAGGTGCCACACAACTATGGCTTCGGGCTTCATAAAGCCTAACAAGTTGTGTTATGTTAAGTACATATGAACAAGGGAAAGGATCCACTCGCAAACAAAGTGTGTTATGCTAGGTGGAATTGAAGGGAGGGGTTCGAGCTTCACAAGGTTAACAAGATGTATTATGCTAAACACTTATGAACAAAAATGCAAGTAAAGGTTTGTTCAAAGGGATCTTTCTTAGTTCATGTAAGGTCTCTTCTTAGGTAACATCATGCTTAATGTCTCCAAGAGAGGACAAGTCTAGGATAAGAGAATCACAACTTAGGGAATGCAAAATGTAGCATCACCACTAAGAGGAAAGTCGTATGCTAAGAAATATCACACTCTCAAAGGACATCAAACCAAATGAAACCACCAAGAAAAGGATGCATCACCATGAAGAATGCCAATGTATGTCCCCACTTTAAAGAAATTGCTAACACCATTGTTGGGAGAAATTTTCTTTAAAGTAGCTAATAAAGAAGACATGAGAGCTTATTCAGAAATCCCTATTCCAAGTCATTTGTTCCCGAATGAAACTACATCATGAAAAGGAAGGGCATACCCCCAAAATGAAATCCCAAAACACATAAGGGATCCACGGATTTGGGGTCACTATATCTTTGCTATAATGTTGTTATAGAGCTCAAAAACATCATCATTCCCCAAATACTTGCAAAATAGGAATAATGACACATAAAGAGCAAAAACAAAGAAAAATATTTTGGGTCAACATGGAAAATACCTAAATGTATCGATTCCTTATGCCATCCCCAAAAGGAAAACACAAGGAAAAATGAAAAGATAAACATGTTTACGATATATACAAGAATGTAGGTACAAATAGAGGAATGCACATGAAGAGAGAGATACATAAAATTGAACAGTATGGGGGACTCACATTACGCACATGCAATCACACAAAGAAACATGCAAAATAAAACAAAGACAAGAATAGTAAAGCACACATGAGTCAACCTATAGCAGGTCATTCACATCACAATATTGATTAGCATATATGGAAGGTGGATAACTAGCCAAAGGGACAACATCAGGTGCTAAACTAGGATAAGCACCGAGTTCAACACTCTTATTAGGAGGATCATTATTTAAGCTCATAGAAGAGGAAAACATTAAATTTAGCTCATTATGCACTTCCTCATCAATCTTAGTAATTTCATTATCATCATCCAAGTTAATCACAATAGGAGGTCTAATGACAATATCCATAGAATTTTGTTGTTTATGTTGTGGTGAAGGTGGAGAGGTATCATGCACTACTTCTAACAAGTTTGGATTTTGATTTTCTATGTTGTTATGTTCTTTTGTTTGTAATGAATGAGAAATAGCATGATGTCTACGCCTACGCTCTTTATCATTTTGGTTTCTTTTCATTTGGTTTTCAAGTTGTGTTTGTGTAGGAGCGGGTTTATCAACCATAGGTTGTTTTTTTTCCCTTAAGGGAGGAACGAAAGGAACCATGGGAGGTTGTTCAACCACTTTCTCTTTATCTTTATAAAAAAAATTGAATTTAGGAGGCACAATGGGATTTGTTTGATTATCTTGTGGTCTCTTATAGGAAGTAAGTACAGGATTTGTAATAGGCTTCTCTTGGATACTCTAAAGGGGTTTTGGTTCAATCATGGTCTCATCAAGGATAGGGGCTCAATCATGGGTTGAGGCATATTGCTAAGGGATAATTTTTCTATGTTCTTTGCCTTAAACTTTTGATAGGATTTTAAAAAAATTATTCACGAGGTCTAATAGGTTCAATAGGCTCAGGCCAAAAGAAATGTAATGAAAAGTTCCCACGGGAAGACATAAGATTAAGCCACTATGATGCACAGTAAATATCTTATTTCCAAATGGAAACTTTAAACATTTATGCACAACCGACGGGATAAAATTCATGGAGGAAAGCCATGGATAGCCTAACTTCACACGAAATTGGTCTGACAATGGGATGATGATGAATGAGATTTGATTTCTTTAGTCCAAACTTTAGAGGGAGATTTATTGAGCCAATCATATGGTAAGAAAAACCATTATGTGTTTTGATCCATGTTTTCAGTTTTCCATATGTATCTTGATAAATTTCATGTACAAATAGGAATTCTTCAGTGATCACATTCTCTACACAGACGGGATCAATTAATATCCCATTAGTAGGCTTGTCATTGATTCTTCCATCTATGTATTTAAAGTACCATCGAGTGCGTGCTTAAGTATATTGTGTTGTGAAAAAACAATGTCAAGCGGCATCTTTGTTAGGACCTTACAAGGTTTAGTGTCAATAAATGCAATCTCATCATCCATAAGGTTGTTCCTATTGTCTTTCATGTTTTCATCATTTGTGTCAACATTCATCACATCATTCTTTGTTTCACTAGCTTTGAAAAATGATATATTATGATTAGGCATGGGATTGGTAAAGATTAACAAATTTTGATTAGGAGGAGCCACAGACTTATTACCTTGATCATCAACACCTCCAATTAGGATATGATTAGAATCAATGAGGTCTTGCACAAGATGTTTAAGATGCTTAAAATGTTTTGTATTATGTCCATTTTTTTGATGGAAATAGCAATAGGAATTTGGTCTATAGTTTGAAGGTAAAGGCATATTAGGATTAGAATCTCTAACAGGAGGTAAGGAAATGAAATTCTTCTCTAAGAGCCGCAACATGGTATTATGAAGGGTATCAAATAGAGATGTAAACTGTCTATTTCTATCTGCAAAGGCATATGGTTTTGTCATCTTTATAGGAAATGCTTAGGTGTTAGTATTTTGATTGGATTGAGGGGGGCTAAGTTGTAGGAAGCCCTTTTTTTTTCTTGAAAGGTTGGTAGTTGGTTTGGGTTGTGGATTCAGACTTTTCAGGATGGTTAGAGGGAATTTTCACTTCACGACTACTAACTGAATTTTGGTAATCACGAAGGCCTATACACAATTGTGTGAAGGAAGGAAACCTCATCATTTCAAGATTAGTTTGAATTTTGTCTTGAAAATTGGAAATAAACATTCTTTGAAGGTTGGAATTAGGAATCTTAATGTTTTTGAATAAAGCATTTGGTATTGTGCTATGAAATAAATGACCTTTTCATCCTCCTTTTGTTTGCATGTCATCAAATTAGATGGGATAATTTTAGGACCCATGTGAATTTGGAAGTGATTGTAAAAGGCATCAATAATTTTAGTGAACGAACCAATTGAATTATTTGGTAAGGAGAAAAAACACTCTAAAAAAACATCTTTCAAGGATCTAGGGATTAGCTTTCCCAAGAGTTTCTCTTCAAAAATGAAGTCACTACATAAGTCTATGTAAGTGGAAAAATGACTAACGGGATGTCCTTTCCCACCATTTTTTCTCAAATCTAGGAACCTCTATACCTTGTAGCATTTTTGTTCTCAATATCTCCAAGGATAAGGGATTGGTTTTGATGTATTGTGAAGGTTGGCCATTTTTGTTCTAATTTAAGGTGGTGATTTATTGTTGAAGGGATGACACATTTTGAAAAAGTGTGTTAAGGATTAGATCATGTTTGGTAGTGTGAGATCGAGGTGAATCAGGAGGAGTGGTGTATGTACATGGAGGGCAAGTGAATTGTAGATTTGTGAGGGGGATAGTTGAGGAGATATGAGATTTGAATTCACAAAGTTAGAGGGATTCCCAGTAGAAATACCTAAGGAAGTGTTGACATTGCTAGTAGGTTGAATGGTTGTAGTAACATGAGTACTAGAGTATGTAGGAGTAGAGGTAAGGGTTATTGAAGGAGGAATTGAATTTCCACCTTGAATTTGAGTATATCCCAAAGCTTGAGAACAACTAGTCATGGTAGGGATGTTTTTATCATAAACATGAGCTAGACTTTGCACAATATTTATTCCATGTTCATTTTCATGTATTTTCCTTACAATATCGAAAGCAAGAATGGCACTACTAGCAATGTTTTTAGAATTCACAAAGTTTTGCGATTTTTCTATTTATTCATCTATCCTTCTTATTTTTTCTTGTGGGACATTAGCAACCATTGTTTCAACATCATGAACATTGTTTTTAGGTAGGGAAGTCATTAGAAATGAGGTATGAAGACTATGGTCCATAGAGGGTTGATTATATACACTATTAGTGAAAGAGTTGGATAACCCAATATCCACAATGAATGGTGTATCGTGGGACGACATGAGTCTCGAACTATGTCTCACAACAGTATTGCTAATAGGACACCAAGTTGTGAATCTCATACAAGTTTCACAAACTCAATGTAAACCCAAAATGGAAAGAAGGTGAAATGCAATGCACTGATCTAGAATGTAATGCAATTTTCAGATTTCAAACAAGATAATTTTTTGATTATGCTATGCAAAAACCTAAAAATGATGTCTTGTAAATGAAATTTTGATTTCACACAATTCACTATATTTATCAAATGAAGCTAAATATGATCAATTCCACTTAACAAAAATTTTGTAAACTGAAACAGAAAACTGAAAATAGAAAAGTAAAATGCAGAAATTGATGTTTTAATACCCAAAAATCCAAGAAATGACCCTGATCAGGGACTCATTCGCCTAGGGAAGAATGGCTCCTAGGTTAGGTTTTTATAGATTTTTTAGTTGATTTTAGTGTTTTCCATATTCTAATTTAAAACAATGAGTTACAATTTGAATTTTCTGTGAAATGAAGGTTAAATGCAAATACAAAATATGAGAAAATGACAAACTAGGAGAACTCATTTGATGTGAAATTTTGATTCAATTTTCAAATGTAAATGAATGATGATGCAATGCTATGTAAATGATTTGCAAAATGACAGATTTTTTTTATATTTTTTAGATTTCAAGAGATGCAAAAATGCAATCCTAAAACCCTAAATGAAATGAAAAGTAATGCAAGTTAAGAAACCCTAATGAGACTCAAATAAATGCAATGTAATGAAAATGAATACAAGATCTAGATCTAGGGTTAAAATAGACTAAAAATTTAGAAGGTTGCAAGTTCGATTCACATCGAGTTCACCAAAATGAAATGAAGGAAAATAGGGTGAGTTCACCAAAATGAGATTGATGAACTCAATTAGGGGGACCTATTTCTCCTTTAATTCATTAGGAAATGAGATCCACACAATGAAATTATTATCAACCCTTAGGTGAATTAATTCAAAGTGTGAATCTATACATTTCCTTTTTTTCCAAGGACGGGGGTCCTGATTAAACAACATATTGGGGAGAAAGATTAAAAATAGAAAATCAAACCCAAAATGCAATCTACAAATTGGATATAATAGATTAAGCTCAATACTGATTGAACCAAAAATTAGATTGCATATTAGAGAGAGGTAATAAGATGTGTACCAGTCACTAAAAGTGCCTTTATGAAGCTAACCTGGGACTCATTCACCAAGGGGCGAATGGGTCCTGGTTTAGGGTTTGTCTGCAACTTTTAGGAGCCTCTACAATAGATCTAAATCTCTCAATTTTCCTAGGTTTCACGTTCTGAAAGTCAAAAATAAATTTTTTAATTGAATTTTTGTGAGATGACAACTTTTGCAACTTTGACAACTTCTTCAATTTTTCTCTTCAAGAGATCTTCAAGATTTCTTCCACCTAAATCTACAAACACAAATCAAGAGGGAAAATTTTTTTGTTTATGGTGAATGGGGGTTTGCCTTGGTCAAACCCCGTTTTGGTAATTAAACCTTGAAATGAAACACAATAGCATGAAAGGAATGATGAATGAACAAGTCTATGTCACAACTCACCAAACCCTTGAATGAACCTTGGAATGTAGATTTGCAACTCGCATGAAATGGCTTCAATGGATGTGGATCTTGATCTTGAAACTTGATTTGACATAATGCCTTGAATGCTTGAATGGATCATGAACTCTACATCATCATATTAGCTCCAAAAAAATGCATGATGCAAGAAGACTTTGATGTGATAATTGGATCTTTATTGCTGCAATAATTCTTCACTACATCTAATCTTGAATGCCTTGAAATGCTCTTGAAATTCTCTAGATTTCTTATATCAAACTTTCTCATAAAATTGCTAGGTTCAAAATCTTAGTGAAACGACCTTATATTTATAGGTATGTAACATTAATTTCTTGAAATTCAAATAACACAAGTCGACATGTGAATATAGATTTGAATATGTTAAAATACCACCAAAGACATAATTTAAATTTAGGTCCTAGGTCTAAGTGAGGACCCATTCTCCCATGGGTGAATGGGTCCTAGGTCACTCACCTAGGACACACATTGCTCAATGAGAAGTGTTATGTTTAGGAATTAATGAATGTTTGGATTCCTCTTCGAAAAATATAATTAATTAGGCTTGGATTTGAATTAAAGGGCCCAATTAAGGAAAATTAACCTCAATTAATTAAGGGAGTCCTAAATAAGTGTGAAAGTGTAAAGAGGTACACTCTACAACACTAAAAATAAGGCACAATTAAGTCCATTTTAATTAATAGGGCCCTTATAAACTTAATGTAAATATGTAAAATACATATTACAACACTAAATTAAGGCATAATTAAGTTCATTTTAATATTAATTCCTAATTAGATGTGAAAATGTAAAGGGACACATTTTTCTACACTATAGAGAGTAATGAGGGAAGGATGGAGGGAGGGAGGGAGAGAGAGAGGGGTAGATAAAGAGAGGTAGGGTAGGAGGGATGAAGGGAGATGGGGGATAAAGAGAAGTATATAAAGGGATGGAGAGAGAGATTCAGGGAGAGGTAGAGAGAGAGAGAGGCGGGGAGAGGTAGAGAGAGAGGAAGGTAGATAGATAGAGGTAGCATGGGAGCGAGAGAGGGAGGAGAGAGAGAGGGAGGGAGGGAGAGAAGGAGCGAGAGGTAGGTAGAGAGAGAGGTAAGATGGGAGAGATAGAAGATATAGGTAGATATATAGAGGGTGATGGGAGATAGAGAGAGGTAGATAGAGAGGGGGAAGGAGGGAGGAAGGGAGGGAGAGGGTGAGTGGAGATAGAGATAAGTAGAGAGGGAAGATAATAGAGAGGTAGATAAAGGGGGAAGGAGGGAGGAAGGGAGGGAGAGGTAGGTAGAGAGAGAGGTAGGGTGAGAGGGGTGGAGGGAGAGGTAGGTAGAGAGGGAGAGGGTGAGTGGAGATAGAAAGAAGTAGAGAGGGAAGGTGAGATAGAGGGAAGGAGAGGGAGGAAGAGGTAGAGAGAGAGAGAGGTATATATTTCTCCTAGCACCTTGTAGCTTTATTTGTACTTTGATTAGAATAAATATGATATAATATTCCCTTGCAAAAATTTGCAAACTAATTTTTTTATAATATATTATATTATTATATAATATAAATATTATATATATATATTAATATCAAGCCACAAAAAACAAATATCTATTTCTTGCTTTAAGAAACAAATATCCATTTTTTAAAGCAAAAATAATATCCATTTTTCTAACAAAATAATTTTCCTTGGTTATTGCCTCAGGAATGCTTTGAGATTTATCTTCGGGGTTTCAAACCTAAAAATGTAAAACCTCACCATGTAACATAGAGGATGATTGGTGCAAGAGCACCCCATAGTTCACCTAGGAAAGTTGATTAGAAGGTCATGATTTGGCAACTTGTTTAGGCCAAATGTAGCAATCTCCTCCTACTTCTTTAAGTTTGTACCTTAGAGACATTGGGGATCAGGTATTGTAATGGTTAAGGTCATGTTGACCATTTGTTAGGTTGAGGTTTGTCTACAAGGATGGTTAAAAAACCTTAGTAGACCTTTCTAGGTGCTAGATTCTCTAAAACTTTGCAAAATAAGGCTTGTTGGACTTCACAAGCGGCCAAGGAGTAGTTAGGAGTGAACTTAACTATTTTAGGAACCTTTATAAGGTGGGCCTCGACCTGAAAACAAGGTTGGAAGCATTTGAGGTTGTATTTGGTTTTGGAAACAAGAAAACAATGATTTTTGAGTGTGCATTTCCTGTTTTGTTTTGCTTGAATTAGTTGTTAATGGATTGATCATGGCATTTTGAATAGTGTAGAATGTAGTGAAATTGTTTTCAAGCATTTTTTGGACCAGTAAATAGTTAGGTTATTCGTTTCAAGTTATCTTGTAGTTACTTTGCTCTTTCTTTAGTGGTTGCTCTGACTGGTAGACTATGAAACAATGGGGTTTTAGCTCACATTTCCACTGTACCTAGTGTATGGGCTTGTGGGAAATGTGGCTAGGCTCCATGTCTGTAAATAGGTTAGGGTTAGGAGTTTGTAGGAGTCAAGGAATCATGGAGAAAGTCTTCTCCTAGGCAAGCTTGATAGTGCCCGGCTAGGAAAGACAGGTAGTGCTAAGCACTTGGTTTGCAGGGGTGACCTTTCCCTGTCAAAACACAGTGTGGAGAGGTAGATAGATTCCTTGCAAAGACTTGGAATGAAGGAGGAGGCTTCATCAGTCCATTTAGTGGTTGCATAAACTGACAGTTTGTTGTGAGGTTAGGAAATGGCTTTTAAAAGGCTAAATTGGGCAAATTAAGGGTTACGCCTGTGTACAGACAGTGAAGGTCCAAGGCCCCAAAAATCTTTGAGAGGTGGGCATATGGATCAGGAAACCTAAGGAAAGATCCTATGTTCTTTGGGAAACTTTCAAGGTCTGACCTATTTCCTCAGAGAGGGAGACCTAATTGGGGCTCAAGGGCTAGTAGCCTCTTTTTAACCCTAGATGAGGGTTTGGTGAAAGCGATGGAAAGGTGGAGTTTGGTGAACCTTCAAGAACCCTAGGGGAAAGGTTTGAAGCTATTGAAGACATATCTACACCCCTGCAAGATCTAATTGAGTGTTGAGGATAGGTTAGCCTTTAGGATAGATTAAGGGCTAAGGAGGAGTTGAAGCATTGCACCAAGGTTGGCTTGGTTGATAGGTTTTGACTTGATAGTTGGGTTGGCAAGGCGAACCAGGGGAACCTGCACAAATAGTGGGTCCTATAGGTTAAGGTGGTGGAGTGTGACACCATGGGGGTCTTCCCTAGCAAGATCCAAAGCATGGAACAATGATTGTTTCCATCCAACCCATCCCTATCAACGATGCACACTACAGAAGCGCAACTATTTTTTTTCTTAAAAAGAGTAACAATAACAAGTAAAGTAATCTAATCTAAACACATACATCCTCTAGGCCACACAACACGTCTACATGTGAATCCAAAAACTTACAAAATTAATCTAACCATAGCATATGAAATTAACTCATGATAAACAACATACATCAAAGCATTAACCCATTGCATAATATACATAGTACAATAATGAATTCCTCCAAAGATTACATTAATTCAATATACCATTACAAATCTCATCTCCAAGATGAGGTAGATCATACAAAATGATATAATAAAAAAATACACAGATCCTCCTCAATTAAAAATGAGGAGTATAAATACTTAGTGTCCCACTAATATAATGAACATAAGAGAAGTAGCATATACACAGATGCACATGAGCTCTCTGAACTAGAAGATCCTGCCATCACGAACAAGTCGAGAAAGCCCAATAGTGTAAGGTGCACGATCCACCTAGCTATGTGGTACCTGCAAGCCCAACCCCCATGCTAGGAGATAGTAAAAGGAAACCAAGACAAACCTACTACCTTTAGACACAGGCAACATGCAAAACAACACTATACCAGTAAACACATAACATAAGGTTACATTGCTTCCAGAACCACTAAATCAAGTACATCCACTATACAATTTTAACCAAATTTTGTCATAGGAGGAGTGTCATTACAAAGGTTGCATTGGTTATCCTTAGGAGATCTTTCCAGGTCTTGGCCCCCATCCTGGATTATCCTGGTAACCTCTCAAGAACTCCAACCCCACATGCATACCAATGCAAAATCAATTATCTTTCGAGAAGACAAGATAATGATCTTGCCATTCCAGACCTTCCTGACTCATCTCAAGTCTAATACAAGCCCTTGAGCCAATGAGGGAGGCTAAATTATCAAGTTAAACGTATTAAGCTACCCTTTCCCCTAATAAAGTTTATTTAATTTCCATTGATTAAACTAACTCTCATACGAATTATCCTAGCACCACTTTGTGTGTTGGACCTCGTTGAAAGCCACTCCCCTATTGCCAACACAATATACTTATTCCACAACCCAAGGGTAGACAGTGCACTAAAATTGATATCAAATAACCACCATAACTCAAGAGGTAACACATCCCTACGGATATCAAATATTGAATCCCAACTACGTGCACTACCCAAGGAATTCTCAAAGGGTGAACAAAAGACACAACCCTTTCACAATTTACAATCTCTTGAAGGCTTACATTTTCAGAATAACAAATATCCCCCCAATACACAATTACAGAAGTATACGCAATTAAAATAAGCCACTCAGGTAATTAAATGAACTACCATTAGGATTTCCTAAATCCAAATAAATCAATAACTCATATTTAAAATACATCATTTAAACATAACTCCAATTTATAAATCAACAACGAATTAAACTAACGGATTAACTTTCAGTTTCACAACTACTCATAATAATTAACTCAATTTTCACAATTAAAATAATCAATCATTTAAAGTTAACTATTCGCGCTTGCATTCACCTATTGCAATAACAATCATTAAAAATATATTTAATATGTATATATAATTAAATATAATTATATATATAAAAAAATATATATTATTTAATTATAAAAACAATTATACTTTTTCAATTAATTTTTAACAATCTCAACTATGCATTTTAAATTAACCATATATAAATATATTTATCATATATATATATTAAATATATAATATATAAAAAAAACACATGCAAATATACATATTCATATTATATATATATAATATATAATAAAAACATATTAAAACGTATGAAATCACATTACGCACGGTAGCCCAAGGTTTATATCCCTGTCGTGGGTTGGGCTGCTACGCAGCCATCCCCATAGGGGTCGTAGCCTATGTGCAGCACTGGGTGCTGCCTCACAGTGCACCTCCCCTTGTTGGGGCGGTTGTGGTAGCCCCACCCCACACCATAATTTTTTAAAATTATTATTTAAAAAAAAAAACATTTGTCGTACGACAATTTTCATAAAAGAATTCAAAATGAATTTTCTACAAGAAATTTATAGTACCCCCAAATATAATAAAATATTTATATATAATATATATTTATAGGTACATATATATTTCAATATATATGTATATATATATATATATATATATATATATATATATATTTATATAAAAATTTATTCAAGCAATTGCTCTAGATGGGCAATTAATTTTCACAAACACGCTTTTCTTACAAAAGAATATTTCCAACTTTCACAGAAAGAAGTTTTCTACAGTTTTTTATTTAAATTCAAGAGAGGTTCAACAATTTAACTATAATTTCCTTCAAGGTAAATCTATTTCTAAAACTTCATTTTAACAGAGGATTTGAAATATATTCTACAAAGGCTGTAAATATTCTCGACAATCTTTTAAAAACAAAAGCTACTACAAATAATGAAATCCCCTTCTACATGAATCCTTTCCAATTTGCAAAACAATAATAATTTAAATAACCTTTTCAAATTAAATTTACAAAAACAATAAAGAACTTGTTCCAAAAGATTTGTTGATTCAAAGTTTGATGCAGAGCTTCCCTTTAATTTCCAACTTTGCCTTGAAGCCTATTCCTAGAATTACCACTTTCCATAGAACATAAAAATAATCCAGAACCAAAAAGAAATGCAACAAAAATCGATCCCCAAACTTTTCGAGAGCTTCTATTTCCAAAATTTAATAACCCAAAACAAATTCAACCATTTTCAACATCCTCTCTTTCTTCTATGAAAATAACTTCCTTTCTTTTCAATTTCAATAATTCTCTTTGGGAATCAATTTTCAACTACCATAGTAAATATCTTCTAACTTCCAGTTACAAAAAAAAATATCTTTTCTACAACAACCACAAATATTTCCAAAGATCTTTTACAAATATTATGCATTTGAAATTTAAATAACTTATTTATTTCAAATCAAATTTAATCTAATAATAAAATCACTTTATAACATAAATTTAATTAATTAATTTATCAATTATAAAGCCTCAACATCAACAATCCAGATTAATTAAATAACCAATCATAACATTTATAAATTAATTCTCACAATAAACCTTGCACAATAAATAAAATAACAAGGCAAACGTGGATAAAGAATACGACCAATACATGGACCAACCACACACTGTACTAGGGTAAAGGTTTGACTGGGTAAACCCATTACTATCTCCCAATAAACATTATTGTTGGGTAGTGGACACACTCAGACCTATGAATCCAGGTGAAGTCGTTGTCCTATACCTACAAACCTACAAGCAAAGCATATGTCATACATGTATCCAGATAATAAATCATACACACCATGAAGAAAGAATCACAGAATCACAGGGGCGCTCGCAAGCGAGTGATGCAATCTTGTCCCCTTCACCAATACAGTCACATCAAGACTGACAAAATTAAAACATCAATTTAATTATATATTAGCATATATCAATATCAACTCAAATAAACAACTATGCTAATCAGAAAGCATGTCATAAACAAATAATCAGTCACAACATCAACTCATCAAAATATCACCATGTCTGAGTAACATCCAACAATGTCATAAAGTCTATCAAACAGTAACATAAGGTCAAGATAAATAATATCATAAAGTCTAGATGAAATCCAAAAAGTTGTCCAGATAAGGCAAATTGAGAGGCATTACAGAAAAAGTCAACTATTTGAACATATTTAGAGGTTTCCCTTAGTTTTTTAGACTTCACCCTTCGTGCTAACTAATTTTTTATTTGAATTTGATGAAATAAAAAGGGTTTATTCAAGAAATTGTCAACATTCTACAACTGTAAGATATGCTTTATTTTGAATTTAATAGATAACTATTATTGATTTTCTACATGCACTATGTTTGAAGTCTTGATTGATAGGATGATTGAAAAACATCCATAACTTTCAAATAGTTTCACATTTTTTGAATTTGAAATATGTGTCACACTCTATGCTTAACAAACTATAGGTTGAAAAAATATTTGAATTGTGTATATTTTTTACCAATTTGGGTTGGCCAAAAAGTTAGTTTTTAATATTTTTTAAAAGACTTACTAAATTTTTATAACTAATTATTTACTCACAAAAAATTACAAATAAATATGTCTCACATTCAAGCATGTGCCCTTTACTTATATTGAAAGATTTACAAAAAAATAATATTTTATTTTTCTCATACTTAGGATGGTTGAAATGACACATGTTCTTTTTATTTTTTTCAAAAATTATAGTATTGTTTCATTGAAATTTCAAATTTTCACCAAAAAATTTACTTTTTTTCAAAAAAAACTAGTAGCCTATAAAGTACATTCGAAATATTACAAATTCTATTCCTACATATTTTCCAAATTATGTTAATTTATAACCTACTAAAATTTTATGTGAAGCTATTTAACTTTGTTTTTCTGTATTTTTATTGCCACTTAGAGTGGCCCATCATGATCTTGCACTCACCCAACTCACTAGTGATTCCTTCATAAAATCACACTAACTAGCTAGGGGGGTTTCCATCCCTAAAACTAGTAATCTCAAGAGGATTTTTGTCCTCAAAATATTTGGAAGAACTCAAGTTCTTTCCAACAATAAAAGCAAATAGCATAACATGGCTAACCTTTCAAATGAGTCCTAAACCTCTTTTTATAGCTTTTTTTTATGCTTTTTCAAAAAAGTTTTTTTTTCATTGTTTTTCTTTTAAGTTTTTTCTTTTTCGTTGCCTTTTAAATTTTTTTTCTTCTTTCATTGGTTTTCCTTAAAAAAATTCCTTTTCTAAATTAAATAATTTTTACATGCAAAATACCCCCTTGGGTGTAAGTTTCCAACTTGAAGCAAACTTAAATACCTTTTAAATGGTTTATTACACTAAGTTGTCATTTTAATATTTCCAACATTTGACAACTTCAGTGAATAATTATTTAGTACCTTAATAATTTCCCTATTGCAAAAAGTATCTAAATGACATAAATATAAAATTCTACTCATACCAATGTGATACTAAAGACTTGAGATGATGACCAAAGATAATTGGGTGACTTACAAAAAATAACTTGCTCCTCTAAGAAGTTTGGAGAGCTCCCAAAAGGTCATAAATCAATTTTGAAAGCATCAAAAGGATCCACACCACCAACTAAACTTGTTTTCATGAACAAAAACTTAGTAAAGTTGAACTTGTGCACTCCAAGAACTTTGGATTTCTCCCCATACTTACCAATTAACCTTTGGAAGAACTCAAAAATTGGGCTAATTGGTCACAAATTAATTTTACTTAAAATAGGGACATTACAACATGGATATTGTAGATTCCCCACTAATGTATAGTAAACTTGGTGGAAATCACACAATTCAGAGGGAAAACCTAGCTAAATAGTCCACTTGAACCTTTAGAAAGACCATTGAATTATCGATTGGGGCTAGTAAGCTTGTGATGGTACTAGCACTGTATGTGCTATCAAAGACTTAAAACTACCTAAATCATCCTAGTATAGGTGTTACATTTGTTGAGAAATCATAAAACTGTATGAAAATAGAGGAAGTAATGATGGCACTATTGTTATGGGTACCTATAGTATAAGATTGCAACTAGTTACTACCAAGAAATGAATGTTGATATTCAATTGATATTGATAACTAAACCTACACTCCAAAGTACAACAAGCTTCAACAAACGAAAGCATACATGTGAAACAAGAATTTCTCATGAATAACACAAGGAATCTAATTAACATGCATTTATGAAATAACTACTACAACATAAGTAATTGTACAAAAATGAAGTGAGGGACAGTTGCCTTGAGTGGCCCTTGCTCAAGTGACTACCTCCATTGATCTAACTCAAATCTAGCTTCTTAGATTAACACAATCATAATAACTCAAACCATTCATTGCACAACTCCAAAACATCACATAAGATTCTACTGAGATATCTTATTCATGAAATCATGATTGAACAATAAACATTGTATGTGTAAGAACAACAACCAACTGAAAAATATTTGGAAACTCTATCTTCTCTTAAAAAATTAACACTCAATACCTCAACCACTGATACATACATATAGGTACAGAGGAAGTTAATAAAAACAAGGACTCTAAACTGAAACCATAAATCACCATTCCCTATATATTAGAGCATGATAAAGACTAAGCAATCTATAATTGAAAAAGGAAGAAGATTCCAAGTACAACGGAGACTCTGTTGTAATAGAACTGGAACATGGACTAGTTGAATTAGTCACGTTAGACTCCTATTTGCAATAGGGTTATTAGATTTCATAATGATGCATAATCATCTTCATTAAGTTCCTCCATGTTCTAGTTGCACTCAGTTTATTTTGGAACCTACTTTGTTGTTTGGGAACTCCTTTGGCTACAAGTTGCACCTCATAAATGTTGTGAGCTATAGTCTACCTCCTCTAGGCTACAAAAATTTAGTTCATAAAACATTCACACAATACTAACAACCATAGCTAAGCACATATATATATTACATTTCATACATATCCACACATAAATTATGCAATAATCATCGCATCATAACCATATTTCCATATACTTTAAATCAGGTTCAAGGTTGCATAATAAGCATAAAAGATAGAATAGTGTAGGAATATGTATAAGATAAGTGTTTGATAATGTCTATTAACTTGCATAAAATCATAATAAAACTATCTAATGACTGGACTCATCATTCCCCCCAACTACCCATTTGCTTGTCCTCAAGCAAATTAACTAGGGTTGGAGGTTTTAGTGCAAAGTGATTTCCCTGAAGTATGTGATAATATCCACTCCTTTGACCTATTTCAAATAGAATCATATATAGTATGCAAGTTTTTTCATTTGGGTAATGCTCTCTCACATTCTTCATTCTTCATCCCCTATCCAATGTGGTATCGATTATAGGAGCATTGGTGGTTGGAATGTAAGTGGCATCCATTCAAGTCCTTTGTCTCTAGAAATATCTATATACCTTCTCTTTCTTTCAAGCATGGCTATAAAATTGTAAATAGAGTGGGGCTCTTTCCTCTATAATTTAGAAGCTAAACTATCCCATCTTTCTTGCACAAACCAGTAGGAATGGTGGATGAGTCCAACAGTCAATATCTGCATCCTTCTATAATCCTACATTCTAAAGTTCATGATCTTCCTACCTACACCTTGGTGGTCTAAGAGTTGTAACAATTCTTCTATGATCACCTCAGGGGTTTTAGAGTCCTTCCTTATTGGAAGATCAACTGATTTCTCTCTAGATACATACACTCTTGCATAATTTCACCCCTAAAATTTTCATTTCTAAAATAGGATGCTAGTGCCCTTAATTGTAATTCTCTCACAAAGATTAATGGGTTCCATTCAGTGTCTTCAGGAACAACATAATTATGCAAATAATATTCACACAATTGATCATGTTCTTCTAGTGTGGCATCAACAAAGACATTTCGAAAATCATTTTTTTTGCTCATAGCAACTATCTGGTTACTAATCAACTTACTAAACTAAAAACTTAAGAATTTTTTTTGAAAAAATAAAGCATATGTTCTAGCTAGAGGTCTACATTTAACAATTTTGGTGGCTTTATCTACTACTTCTTCCACCTTGACTGCTAACCTTTTCAATTAAATGTCCTTTCTCTCCAATACCCTAGTATGCTTTAAGATCATTGCTTCTTTTTCCTTCTTCCAATTCTCTTTCTGCTTAGAAAACTCTTGAGTAACTTTCCACAATTGGTATCCTAGGGACATAATTGTATGATAGGTTGGAGCTTTTATGGCAGGGGTTATTATGTTCTTAGTTATAAGTTCTTTGTTTCCTGCTTTAACTATTGTTAGTTGTGCAAGCCAATCTAACATTGACCCATGTCCATAAGTGTGTAATTTTTCCTCTAATTCATGTATTTTCATTTCCCTTTCTTTATCCCTTTTCTCATAGGTTTTTACCAGTTCCTCCAATTGTTTGATCTTGTCTAATGCTTCTTGCAATTCTTTTCTGACATTTCTTTCTTCTAAAAGCAATTCCTTATCTTTCAAAAATGCTCATCACCAACCCCTATGTATTCAAAACCCTCACTATTAGGGATAATTGTGGTTCTCTTCCTAGTTTTGTTGGCAACAAAAATATCCTCTAAATATGAGTAAGAGGTAGTAGATATATACCATTTCCTCTTTGTAGGAACATGCACATTTTCAAACACATTGTCTTTCATCTCTAAGTTAGTACCTACTGTCACAACATCTTCTTTTTCTTCTAGTTTCTCAATACTTCCACTCATAGCACTTTTCCTTCTCAGGTGGTGTGAACTCCTTGGTTGAGTGGGTTTCTTTCTCTACACCTTTGAAGGTGCAAAAGAAGAACCACCTTTCTTCTTTCTAGTTTTAGGTGTTTTTCTAGAATTTGTTAGGGTTTCATGTACCTCTTTTGTTGCAACTTTATCCGATACTACATGTGGTGATATTTTCACACTTTTATCCTCTGATTCACCTTTTCTATGGTTAGGTGAAGCAACAGGTGAAACAAGAGTTTCCTTAGAGATACAATAAGTAACTCTAGGTTTTTTGGAATTGCTGGTTCCTCAAGAAAATTGTTAATGTCTTGAAAAATTAAAAATATCTCCCAAGAAACTTGTGGATACTGAATCCTAAGGCTCCTTTTCACTAACACAGTTACCAAATAGTAATGTGACAAAGCTGAATCATTTATCTTCCTTTGGTACTGAGATTCCATTCTTTTTAACAAATTGGAAAGGAAATTAGGTACATTGACCAATCTATTGTGATAGAGATGACTTAGTAGCTTAAAATGCATAGTATACAAAATGGATTATCTACCATCACAAGTGATATACTTAATAATATAAGAAGCACAAGAGGCCCATAGCCATGGAAGTGACAATCTCTTCGTACCTTGTGATGATGAATCAAGGTTTTCTCCTACCTCCATGAACTCCTCCTTGGCAGCTACTGCATTCACTCTAGCAAGGAATTCAACTCCATTCCTCGATAGACCAATTTTTTTTGCAATTATACCCTCTAAAGTATCCACTCTCAAGCCCTTGAAGTGGCTTCATCATGTTGTAATGTCGCTGCAAATTGCCTTGTCATGTCTTCATTAAACTTTTTCAACTTCAAAAATTAGTCTAATCATTGTGCTCTTGTGAAAATGGAAAAAAATAACCTATCCTCCAATATTTGCTTGTGTTTTGATGGTTCCCTTCTAACAATATCACCTCCCATGGTGAAATATCCTAAATCTGCTCAAAAATCTGGAAATTCAACTCAAAATTCAATTTCAACCACCCACAAACCCTCTATATCTACTACACTTGCATGTACTTCTTTTCACTACAACTTCAATTGTTATGCCCTTCTCTCCTTTGCTTCAACTTGACTTAGCTTGAATTGGCTTCAAATTAGCTCAAAATCTAGGGAATTGACAACAAAAAGGTTGCAAGTGCAAAAAGGTATAAAGGCAAAAGGGTTTGTATGGTTTTTCTATGTTTTTCTTTTGATGGAAAAAATAAAATTTTGGAATATATACTATCTCCCCCCCAACTTCAAATCTTGAAGTGACCTCACCTCAATACATGTGACTTGGTGGAGGGTATGATTAATGAATATGGAAATAAGATTAATGAATATATGTAGCATGCTAAATTAAATGCGAGTACATAATGAAAGCATTAAGAATCCATGTTAATTATGGAAGATTAGTATGCATACCTATCAGATGATATGAATATAACTCTGCAAGTGTGAAGTTGTTGGAATATTTTCCACAACATGAGTTTGATTTGACGTTGGTTAATTGCAATGTGTGGTGAAATGAATGACAGGTTGGCGTATGTGATTGAAAGGATGCGGTAAGTACGATTGATGGAATGTGAAGTGATACTTTGAATGCATGAAATTCAAAATAGGTGAAGTGAAGTGGAGTGATCAAGCTACATGTATTGATATAACAAGATTAAGGCTACATGTGCAGAAAAAGTGGATGAATTGCAATTAATTTGGCATAAATTTTTAAATTCTTTACAAAATAATGACTACAGGTAACTTCATCAACAGGTCCCAAACTGAACTATGACAACTTTTATTTACGATGCTATAGGTCCCTACTACATAGTGAAGCAGTCTTCAAAATTATTATGGATTGTGGCACCTATGTTGTGTGTGCACTTGAAGTAGGATAAGAGATTATACCTAAGTGCTCTCAAGAGGTGAGTTGTGTAGCTCATCTACTAAGTCGCTATGAGAACCGATAGTATCTTTTGTTGAGTTGTTATCTTGTGATAGTATGTATGTATTAGAACCACTATTTTGACCATATTGATGCATTAGAGAAAGAAGAAAACCATCCTTCTGAGTTGGTTGCTTGTATATCTTCAATTTATGTCTATTGACTAACAGTGAGAACCTAATTGCATGTATGGTTTGTAATTTGACTACTCCACTGGGAAATACCTACTGGATTTTATATGGTCCCAACTATCTAGATTGTAGCTTCCCCTTATAATCTTTATTTTTGGAATCATACAATAAAGCCTAGTCACCGAAATCTTTAGTCTTTATAAATTGATCATGCCATTTAGTCATTTGTTTTTCAATAATCTCTATATGATGCATGGCCTCCATTCTAATTTCATCTAACCCATTCAGATTGTGTAGCCTTTCCCTCTGTGCTAATGTCAAATCCATTTCTAATTCCACTATTGTCCCAAGTGTCTTGTATTCAAAATCTATTGGCAGAACTATTGTTTTACCATAGACTAGTTCATAAGGTGTGAAACTTGTAGTTGTTTTCCATGTTGTTCTATAGGCCCACACTACTTCAGATAATCTAGATGCCTAGTTTTTTCTATGAATTTATACTGTTTCGATCAGAATATTCTCAATCTCTTTGTTTGTAACCTTCACCTATCCACTGGCTTGTGGATGATAAGGTGTTGATTTTCTATGTCTTATTTCATATTATTCAACCAATTTAGAAATGAGTTTAGAAGTAAACTAGGGACCTTGATCAGTTACAATTTCTTTAGGTATTCCATACCTGGTAAAGATGTCTTCATACAAGAACTTAGCTGCATTCCATCTCTTGCAAACTACAATGCTTTGATTTCAACCCATTTTGTCAGATAATCCATGCAAGCTAGAATATACTCTTTCTTATTAGAGGCTAGTGAAATTGAGCCAATGAAGTTAAGCCCCCATTTGTCAAATGGTGTTAGTTCCATATGTGGTTGCAAAGGAATTTCATTTTTCCTTGTTGGTTTTCCCATTCTTTGACATCTATCACAACTCTTGGTATACTTTACTAAATCCTTATGGAGAGTTGGCCAATAGTAACCTATTGTTAAGATCTTAAATGTTGTCCTTTTGGTTGTAAACTGACCCCCACAGGGCTCATCATGGCAAGCTTTTAGGATGTCAAAGACCTCATCCTCTCTTATACATATCCTCATGATATTATCTGGACTAGTGTAGAATAGGTAACCAACTACCCAATAATATGGAAAGCTTTTATGCATCGTCTATCTCTTTTCTCTAGGAGAGAAATATGGTATTTTCCTTGCCACTAAGTAATTTGCAATATCAACAAACCATGGTTTTTGTACAATAAGAGCAAACAAATGCTCATTTGGAAAATATTCATCTACAACACCTTTGTCTACTTGTGTGGGAAATCTAGATAGAAAGCCTACCACCACATTAGCTTTCCCAGGCTTATCCACTATTGTTATATCAAAATCCTGTAATAAGAGTAGCCATCTAATTACTCTACCCCCAACCACAGGTTTGTTCATTAAGTACCTTATTGTAGTATGATCTGTGTGGATAAATATTGGATAGCCAATAATGTAATGTCTAGACTTATTGATGGCATAAACAACTACCAACATCTCTTTCTCTGTGATAGTGTAGTTAAGTTTATCTCCTTGTAAGTTTTTGTTGATGTAGTAGATAGCATACTCCTCATTACCTTCTTTTTGTCCTAATATTTCTCCTATAACAAAATCAAAAGCATCAATGTGTATGTGGAAAGGTAGTGTCCAATTTGGCCCTCTCAAAATAGGCACTTTTGTCAAAGTTTTCTTAAATGCTTCAAAAGAGTGTTGACATTTTGTAATCCATTCAAATTCTATGTCTTTGGTGAGAAAAACAAACAAGGGTGTTGTAATTTTATTGAAGTCCTAGATGAACCTCCTATAGTAGCCTGCATGTCCTAGAAATCTCCTTACATCTTTTTTTTTTGTGGCACAGGAAGTGTAGAGATGATCTGAATCTTGTTGGGATCCACTTGAATTCCTTCACTTGAGATAAAGTGCTCTAGAACAATCCCTCAATTCATCATCATGAAACATTTATCATGGCTCAATGATAGATTATGTTCTTTACACATTTTCTAAATTGTTGAGTACCTCTTCATATGTTTTTCCATAGGTAGTGAAGTCATTCATGTAGTTTTCCATGGAATCATGAGAATGATTTGAAAAGATACTTAGCACTGTAATAGGTTGTTGTTAGGTCCTATCGCCTTAGTTGAAAAATGCATCAAATGTATCGATTGGGTAGTGTTTGGAGGCTATATGCAATAGGAAACATCTCGACTAACTCTCTCAGGCTTTTTAAATGTTTGAAACAATTGTAAATAAAACTTAACTAAAGGCCATTAAACTAGAGAACGTGGAAATTGTCTGAACTAGAAAGCAGGATATTATTAAGCTACAAAGCATAGAATGACTAAACTAGGAAGCATGAAATGTTTAAACTAGAAAGCATAAATGATTAAGATAGAAAGCATGTAAATCACTTGAAAATAAAATGCTTGTAATGAAACTATAACAACTATTAACTAGCATCTAACTGTCAACGGATAACAAACTTAACAACCTACAACTAATGACCAGAGTGGGTGCTCTGGAACTTTAGATAACATAACTAAAGACTATAAAATCAAACTACAACTAGTAGGAATAACTTAATAGAGCTCAACACATATAAATAACATTCACTCACTCTTATCATGTACAAAATAAAAAACAACATAATTAAAAATGAAATACTTATCTTTCTATTCTGCAGTCCCTCGAGTGGCCATCTCTTAGGTGCTACTATGCTTAACTCAAATCACATGAACTTATACTTCTTCAAAATTAATTCATCCAAGATAATTCCATCGCACAATACTAATAACTTAGAACGAGATGGGAAAAGCTTATTTTATTCATATCAAAAGAATAACTCAGAAAACATAGTTCAAGAACACATTATGACAGCATAACGATATCCAATATCAATTTTTTCTAACAATTACATATTTATACAAAAAATGGTAAAAAAATTCTATAGCTCAGATGGTGAAGATCACCACTGAAAAAGTATTCAACAAAATTCAACTAACTAACAGACTTAGTTTCATAACATAAAGCATCAAAAAGACTCGAAGTGACCCATAAAATCTTTGAACAAAAATTACAAAAAACATTTAAAAGACTCGGTCCACCATACACTTCCTAAAATTTTGGCACCTATACTTTTGGTGCTTGTCTTCAACTACTTTGAAGTTTGCTTTAAATCCACTTGGTTGAGCATAATGACCTATTCAATACTAAAAACTATACCATTATGTTAGTGTTGGTCAGCTTATTTCAATCAATTTTTTAGGAAATAAAGATTATACATTTTTTCACAAAAAGTAAGCAATTACTAATCCTAAAGATAAATAATTGGCAGGGTGAAAATGACTTGGGAGAAACAAGGAAGGGTAATTGGCTTAGTATTTTTATGAGGTTATTTTTACCTCATCACACTGCTCTCTAGAAAGTGGTTGGGGCATTGCATAGTCTAAAGGGAAGAACACAATAGGAATATGTACCCCAAGGGCATGTAAATGTAGTTTTAAGTGTTACATTGGTGGTTACCATTGCACCAAAAGATCAACCTATTAATGCTCAATACTGTATACCTTGATATCTATCATATTCTAGTGCATAAAATAACTAAGAAATGTAAATGACAAAATACCAAGGACACCTCAAGATTAGCCAAAAGAGAGTGACAAAACAATAAGGAAAATAGATAGCACAAGACAAATAGTTTTACCTTCTTTGTTGTTGATATCCCTTTGATTGGCCCTTGCTTAGAATGATATGTGTGCTCCTTGATGGCTCTTGATGTGGCTAAAATGGAAGATTTTACTATGTGCTTGGGTATGAATGCAAGTGAATGTAATTGAAAACTAGATGAGTGCACAAAATGGCAGCATGTAGTTGCAAAATGACTAAGTGTTGAAAATTCCCTTGAGGAGGGGGTATTTATAGAGGATCTTGAATTCTCTAGAGAATTCAATGGTCAAGATGCATCCAACAAGGTCAAGATGAAGGGATATGGTGGGTTGAGAACCCACAAGCCCTCACATCTTGACATGTGGAGGGTGAAGTGGCCAAGGGGATATGAGATGGAGGTGAGGTGTCAAAAAGGTACATGAGGTGGAGGAAGGACAAGCACCTTAGGGAGTGAGGAGATTTCCTCAAAAAGGGATTTCTTGTCCCCAAGTGGGAGTGAAAGGGACATTTGAGGAATTTTGGAATTCCTCAAAAATCTACATGGGAAAAGGAAAGGTGGATGGGAACATATTCCTAAGATGATCTAGAGGGTAAAAGGTGGGCTCCAAAAAGGTGGGACTTGGTCACATGTGGAGATTGTGACAAGTCCAAGGTTCTAGAAGCCTTGGAAAGACAAAATGTGAATTAAAAATTCACATAGGGAGGAGAGAGACATGGGATAAATAAATGTGAATTAAAAATTCACATGGGAAAGGGGGTCAATGTCCAAAAAGGAAAAATGGAAGAATTGACCAAAAAGTGGTGTTAAATTTAGCTAATGACCTTGGTTAAGGTTGTGCAAATATTGGATTAGGTTAATTAATGGAAGATTAGAGGCAAGTGGCAAATGTAGGAGGATGTGACACTAATCTCTGATTAAGAGGATGCACATCATAATCATGAATTAATTAAATTAATTCAGATTAGGGCAAGACTATGAAGGATGTGACAAGGAGAGAGAAAGTGAGGAATTTTAAATTGATTTTAAATTCAATAGATTAGGATGACTAAATTAAATAAATTGGTGTATTTATTTAATTTAGAAAAGATAAAGGCATTAAATAAAGTATTTAATTATTAAATTAAACACTTTAAGAGTCTTATGTGAGAAGCACAATATTATTAAATAAATTAATATTGACAGAATTGATGAATAAAGGGGGAAATTTGATCATATGGGAGTGATCAAATTTGGGTGTCTACAAATACAACCACAAAATTTATACAAGATCCATAGGATGCAGTTAAGCCATGTCATGAACCCAAGCACTGTGTTGCACAGAGAAGACTAAGGGACACACTATCTTGCAACAATCCCCCTGGCACTAGCGAGGGGTTCAAACTCGTGACCTCAGCTCTGATACTGATTGTTACAATGGTGGTTTCCTTTGCACTAAAAGATCAACCTATTAATGCTCGATAGAATCGCTAATTTAGACAAGATCCATAAGAGGCGGTTAAGCCATGTCACGAACCCCAAGTGTCGCGTTGCATAGAGAAGACCAAGGGACACATCATATTGCAACATTATCTTGGTCCTTTGGAACTATCTTTATGTAGTTATAACCACTAAATCCATCTAGGAAGGAGTACATTTTTCCTACTAGGGAATCAAGCACTTGTTCAATGAAAGGTAGGGGAAAGTGATCTTTTCTAGTGGTTGTGTTTAGCTTCCTATAGTCCACACATACCCTCCATTTTCCTCCTTTCTTAGGGACAATGATTAATGTGACACCCATTGACTATCATAAATAGGATAAATGAAGCTTGCATCAAGTAAATTTTGTAGCTCAATCTTAACTATTTCTCTTAAGGTAGGGTTCATTATCCTTTGGGGCTATCTAATTGGCTTGAAACCATCATTTATGTAGATCCTATGCATGCACAATTTTGGATCAATCCCTTTCATGTCATGATAGTCCCATGGAAAGGTTGCTACGTGTGCTTGCAACACATTGTTTAGGGAATTATGTTGTTCTTTTGTTAATCCATTTTTGATGTTCATGTCATTTTACCTGACATGATTTCCAATGTTTTGGATTTTGATTGTACAAATGAGAGATCAAGTCCACTAATGTTGTGGACACATTCTCATGGAAAAAGAGAATGGAACAATTGGGATACTTTTTCTGATGAATTTGTAGGTATAATATTCTGCAGTGGATCCTGCATAAATGAAAGACAATCTTGTTTTTTATTATGGGAAAAATAGGTTTTGATGGGGCCCCGAAACCCAGTACAAGCAGTTTTGATGGGATTCACAACCCAATCCAAATTGAAAGCTGCTAATAGAAAATAATCAACAAATTATCAACATCCCAACATCAGCAGCCATCAAATATCAACAATACAACTTAGGCTACAAACAACAAGAACCAAAGGGACCTTTATCCCAAATAACCAAGTTTAAACAACAATAACCACATGAAGCAGTCAGGCAACAAAGCAACCAAGCTGTAACAAACCATATGCTCAGCAGCCATATTTGAGCCCAAAAAAAAAAAACTTAATGGTGTAAACCACCAACCTCACCCCGATTCTCAGAAGAACCGGGTAAATCAAACACCCACCTCAATAAAGAGTTTTGGATGGTGTTGTGCATGTTTTGCACACACACCCCGTCGAAGGTAAGGACCCCCTCTTTTCGCTCCTAACGGGTCGTTCTTGCTCTTGACAGGTCATTTTTCCCTTGTCTCACTTTGCGCACTCCCATTTCCTATCCCAAGTCATTCATGAGCCTTAAAACAATCAATTTCATATTGGGCGAATTCACCTACCTGAGTTTCACCAAGTCGTTTGCCTTTGCGGGTTGGATCCTATGGGATTCCCTTAGCTTTTCGCTTGGCATCTCTTAACCTTGGCGGACCTACATTTGCACTCCACCATTTCACTCCACCATTTCTCTTGTAGCCAATCCCCTGTGTTCACCCAAAGTGCGGACACCATATTCATCTTCAACACAAGATCCTTCATATGTTGCGGGCTCGCAGTTGTGTGTCGCCCCGTGCGGGTCTCCGTTCCCATTTTGTTGCTTAAGTTGTAGTTGACCCCTGACTTCCGCCCACATGGTGGGCCCCATAGTTGGTGTTTTTGTCTCATCATTTCCATCACCAAAGTAGACTCGACATGATTCAAAATAGCTTAGGTCCAAAACGATTGTAGGTCCTTCCGCATGGCTTGTCCCCCATCCTCTCGCTTCTGTCTAAATGGTTAAGCTCTTGTACCATCTTATCATGTCATCCATCCAAATTTTCCTAAATTTCATGATCATTTTCATGGTTAATGGTGTCAAAATCCTAGATGATGATCTTAGTTCTACATGACGGAGCTTTGCATATCTCAAGTGATAACATTCAAAGTTAGCGTTGGCGATTGTCATTCATGCAAAACCTACATTTTAGGTCTCTGCTCGTTCCTCGTCGTCTCTCTGATGGCCTTCCCAAGACATATTTCCACCTACCTATCCTCATGCAATTCTTGTATGTGGAACCCACAATGGCCCCCACCATGCATTCTTCTAAAAGGCTTCTTATGGTGTGAGTGTCGCCACCTCCAAGTTCATTCGTCTTCACCCTCGTTGCAATGGGTTTCCTAAGATGATTCCTAAAGAATTGTTTGATTAATGACTATAACAAGAGGATTTACAATGAAAGCCTTTGAGAATCTCAATGTCAAAGCTACTTAAGGATTCATTGATTCAAACCTTCATGTATTGGTAGGATAGAAAGGGGGAGGCAACGAAATTCACATACTAAGATAATGAAAGATCCATCCTCGGTGGTGAATGGGTATGCGGGTTTCGCATTCCTCTTGGCCGTTGTTTTATCCCAGTTCAAGACATCTCACACAGATGGACTTCATCTATAAGGTATCTAATGTTTGTGGTGTTGTTTTCTCTTCGCTGGCTTTGTTTGATTTGAATGGGGGTGAATGTTCGATAATTGTATTTTGGCGGGGTATGATTGATTAGTAACAAACTTACGTGAGCATCTAATATGGAGAGGAAGGAGTTAATTATAGAGAGTCACTTGGTGGTGTACATAGAACACAACTACTAGTAAGCTGAAGTTAGCAAGGAGCGGGTGTTCATTTTCGGGCTTCCACAGCCTCAAGACCATTTTTAACGGCCCCTCCATCATGTCTCCTCATGCCCCTCCACTCACGGATTCCAAGACAAAAGTCACTCATGCAGAATTCGCTCATGTGGAAGCCGCTATGTGGACTTCCCTCTATAATTCACTATTTTCTTAATGGCTTGCTCCACACTACCTCCTGGCCTATCACTCTTGCCTTCCTTTGGCAGAAATTTTACGTGCGGATTTCGCACCCCATGCAGTCGTTCAAACTGTACTTCACAAATTTTCATATTGCACATTGTTTAAATGGTGGCCCATTAAGATTTGAGGGCAGAGGCTGCGACCAAAGATGTTCAATGATACTCTATATGGAACTCAACTGGGAGGATCGTTCCCGTGATAGTAATTGAAATTGCACCAAATTGACATCGACGTTCGTGCCTTATCCTGCATGCTAATATGTCACGTGATAACTGATCAAGAAGGAGAAGTTTGGGTTTCTAATGAACTAATTTGACTGTGAGAAGTCAATCCTGATCGATTGAAGGCATAACACCAATAGTTTGCAATGATAGGGTGGTGGTGAGTGATCTATAGGTTGATTGAGTTTTTCTACTCACACGACTCAGAAAGGAGGACGATCGGTGAAGAAGAGGTGTCGTGTGTAGCATTGGTTCATAACATGATCAATTTGAATATCCTCATGATGAAGGTCCCCCATCTTTCTACCATCATGGTGTCTGTCAAAATGCGAAAGGAGGTCTTAAATGCATCCAACATCAAACTTCCTGTAATTCTGAGAGGTATGCGAAGAAGGACAATTTCCTAGGTTTGAGTAACCAACGAGACACTTGTGGGTAGTCGATGTATTGGCGTTGTTAATGTGATGTCTATGTATAGTGCTTGAGAATTGTCTGTGCATTCTTTACTCTATGAGGCCCGTGACCCCCTCCAATTGCATAACGCCTTGAAGCTGTTAGCATACACGACATTCCCCGCGCACAGAGGTCTCACATCCTCCAATTTGTTTCAAATCACCATACCATCCAAGGGGATGGCGCTAAAGGGGCAACTTCTGTCAGATGTTCAAAATTTTCCCTCTATAGGATGATGAAGAAAATTTGTGTTCTAAGCTTTGGATGCGCTTGTTGACTGGGTCACTAGCCACTCTGTCATGGCCTTCTCATCTCTCTCATGGTGGCTCCATGCGTACCGATACCCACACAAAAGTCATATAGACGGGGCCTGCACTCTCATTGGTCGACGAGGGATTTCATGCAGATCTCTGCCAAGGTGACATTGTTTCCTAGTGGCTTCCGCTAACAGTGTTCCCACAAACTTCTCCCACGTCGACCAACCAATATGGCCTACCCACATCAATCAATTTGGTTGAGTTTTTCAAATAAATAAAAAAGTAAATCAAGGATTAAGATGAGATGAAGTATTCAAAGGCCTAAAACAAGATGGTCAAGAAATTGCCGAAGGGAAGGCATTGTGTGTGTTATGAGAACGATGGGGCCTCTAGTGGCGATGATCGGGTAGTCTTTGGGTGCCACGTTACGGGGGTATTAAATTGAATGATGAACAATCATGGGTTGTATGAAGGAGCGAAGGGGAAGCCGTGGGAATATTTATTGCAAATCATACTCTTCAAAGCCGCGAGGTTTGTGACAGTATGAAGGTGAATCTAGTATGAGCACTTAGAAATAAGATTGAAAGCACCCAAGGAGTAGAATTACAAGAATAGATCATGATGAAGGTTGGGTGGAGACATATTAAGGCGGTCTCCTTAGCGGGCTCCATAGCTTTATTCGTTGATGTTTTGATTTTTCCAAGGATGGCTTTCACGAGGCGGATTTCCGTCGTGCGGCTCCCTCTACCTTCGACATTGTTCGAATGACCTTGTCCAAGTTGTTGACCACAAAACCCACCTCCAATGGCACACAACCCTGCTTCTTCCGCTAGCATAAGAGGAGAGCGTTGGCAGTGAGATCTAAGATGAAGCTTTCACGTCAGAACCATTGGGAAGTGGACTATTGAATTAAACAAGTGCTGAAACATACAAAGACCCATGGACCTTAAAAAATGTCCTTCCTTAATGAGCGAGGACCAAGCGACAGAGCTCTAAAGATCTAAAGTCTATCAATCTACATGGAGACCTCAATCAAACTATCACAAGCTTCAAAGATGGTGGTAGTGTGAACATTGGATAACTGCTCGACGATAAGGTTTCTCTATGGAAATCCGGTGACGACATTCCACAATCTTAATCCTACAAATGACTTTTGAATTTGTCATGAGAAATGGTTATTGAGAGGTGTTTGAGATGGAGGTGGTGCATACTAAAATATTATAAAGAAGTCAGCCTTCTCACAGTAAGTGTGAAACTATGATCAATGATCGCGTGAGGGTAGTCTTGCTTCAAACTATGTGAGTACAGGGGATACGTTGTTTTATGACATCTCAAATAGCTTACATCTAGATTGTAGCACAAAGTCTTGAGTATAAAAGGAGGGATGGTTTCGTGAATGAGTTAAGAAATTAAATAATTGGGATTTTGATTATGAGTGTATCCTCCTAGGTGTTGAGAATCATATTATGAATTTAGAAACTTAACGATGATGTGCAGGTTTCTCCCTGATATATAAGAACTTTATAGAATATGATAAACATATGTGATGAGGTTTTGAAAGATTCATCTTAACTTTTTGTATCCTCCTACATACATGCCTAATCATATGAGGAGGTATGGATGAATCAAAGCTTACCAATGTATCTAGCATATGGATGTTCATCATGGCTGGTGTAAGAAGACTTGCCAGGAGGAATGAAATTGGGTGATGATGCGTCACGGGGAGCCCGTATATGAAATACACTAACGAAGATTTTAGGCTACTAAAAAGAATCGGTTTGTTCATGGGTGTATTCCCAAGGAGGCCTGATTCCCATAAGGATAGACTCAGACAACCTTTGCCAAAGAATCCAGTGACACAAAATTAGAGGGTTGTTTACCAAAATCAGAGATAAAGGGGAGCTATCTTGTTCTTCATCAAATGATCAGAGTCCATCAGGGGTCGTCTCGTCAAATCAGGGATAATTTATCCATTCTGAGATGATGAAAATTTACAAACAAGATGCACTTGATTAGCTAAAGGAATGTTGTGAACACATCAAGCAAAGGTAACCTTCAAATAGTTTCAGCTACAACAAAGGAGCAACCAACTACAGGACAAAATTGCTACATTAGCAGGTCACTACAAGACAAAATAAGGAAAATACAAAAGTTGTACTTTAAATTTCTATATAATGGGGGGTAGGTGAAACCCTAATGTAAAGCAAATCTGAGCCACACAATGCAAATTAATCCTAGCCATTCATTTGGGCTTTGGAAAACTATAAATAGGGGCTTGCCCCTCATTTGTAAATGGTTGGAGAATTGGTGCAAAAGGCATTTGCAACAATAAAAGACAACATTGCATGATTTTATGGATGTTCACTTTGATTTTTCTCATCTTGCATGCATGGTTCTACTTCCAAGTTAGTTTTAGGTGTTAGTTTCTTGGATGGATGTGAGAATGGAAATTTTTGCTATGGTATTTGATGAACTTTCAGCCCATAGTTTTAGCACTTGTTGATGAAAAACAGTTGTGTAAAGTTAGCCTGGGCTTGTTTAATTCATTGCTACAACTTAGTTCAATGGTGTGTTCTTGAGGTGGATGCACAACTTGAAAATCTGCAGACCTTAGGAGGTTGCACTGGTTTTTTGCAGCTGTATGCTTCTCTTGGTCAAGCAAAACACAGTTTAGGAATTTTCTCTACTATAGCAACCTCCATTATTATTGTTCATTCATAGCTTAGTATTAGAAAAACTTTCTCAACCCTTTCCCTTTTGCTATTTCTTTTAGTCCTTGGTTAGAGTAGGATTCCAAGTATCACCATGAAACTAAATCAGATGAACTTGATGAGTTTTAGCTTGTTGCTTTGAGTGAGCAGCTACTATTTATTCACTTATAGCACTTTGAAACTCCATTTGCAGACCCAACTTCCCATGCTTTGTAACTCATATGTAAGACCTCCTTGTGATACCAGCAAAACACATCAACCAACTGAGAGATTCCAAGCTTGTCAAGACTTGACATCTGAAACCTTGGCATAGTGATTTGTGACTTGTTTGCAAATTTCTACCTTTTAAGAGAGTTAGTGCACTTGTGTGTTGCCTATGTTGAGAAAGTGCAAAAACATCCATCAACAAAATTGGTGCCAGATGGAGGGCTTGGCTAAGATTGAGGCTACAAAGCTGAAAATTTGGAGTTGAAAAGAACATTCAAGCAAATATCCAAGATAGGGAGATGTCATTATATGCTAGAACTTTAAAAATCAAAAAAATTCTAAGGCAAACAAGAGCTGAGTTGAAATGGAGCAACATTTGTAAATCAACATTACTGAGCTACATGCAAATTTGAATAGAAGATTGAGGAGACCATTGCAAAAAATTTCATTGACAGAAAAATGTAGGATCCATGGCACTTGTAGACACAACGAATTGGGATGTATAACATTATTGAACAGAATCAAAAGTGTCTTGCAAGGATAAATTCCCTTTTGGGAAGTCTACCATCCCTTGGGTCTTGTTGATCCAAAAGAGGAATTTGCTAACATGGCAGCCAATGCATTCAAAGAGCTGATCCAAGAACACTTGAATGACAAGGATGGATTGGAACTAGAGGAGGTACTGATGTCTAGTCTGTGTAGATTCCATAATGCACCACACTTAGAGTTTACTAGTCCATCATGTGCCAATATCATCACTCATGTCAAGGGTTGTTTCAACAAGTTAGAGTATCCAACTCTTAATGAAGGGGAGTCATCCCATGAGGTAGGAGAGCTTTCAACATCTAGAGGACAACACATTCAAGTTGAACCAAGAAATTTGACACAAGAAGGTACTAGAACAATATACATTGAGGTTGGAAGTCAAGAGGAAAGAGCTAATTTCCTTGGGACAGTAAGAAGCTTTGATGAAAATCCGGTCAGGACGAAAGTAGAAGGCCTTTTATCCATAGCATTGGAAGAGGAACGGTTAGTAGCCGAAGATGAATTAACAAAATTTGTAGCAACACATGCTAGGACAACCAATGAAAATTTTGAAGAACAGAAGGAAGAAGAAGCTAAAATCCTTGGAGCAGCAAAAAGTGATGACAAGAGTATAAGTGAAATCAAATTAGAAGACCTTTCCTTGATAAATGACAATGATCAAGCATCTAAAAATGAAAATTTGGAGGACTGGGAACAATCATATGTCGCAGTTGTCCATTATCCGACTTCCTTCCCAAGTGATAATGAGGACCTAATAGTGGAAAGATACAACGAGTTGGTGTCGAGATTAGCAAGGGATTGGTCAGAACTTAGACACCAAGTGGATTTAAAGGTATCCCTACTACCGAATTGGTGCAGATTCCATGATTCATCACACTCAAAGTTCACATGCAAACTATGCCAAGAGGCCGTCAGATAAGTCAAAGAACAAGTGGGGAAGCCAAGTACACCGCCTCCTGCAGTTGCTTCAAGGATCAAGATCCTGAACCGAGTGATAACTTAGTTGAAGGAAGTCCTCAAGAAGGTATTAGGATAGCAACAGAAGAAGGACAACAACATACAGAGCTTTTGAACAATGAATTAGAACGCACGGGAGTGTTGTCCATCAGACATCAAGAACCCTTTCCTCTTGAAGAGCATCTCTACACCATGGATGACAGGCTTTATGGGGAGTTCTTGGAAGGAAATCACATAGTAAATCTTGTCCCCCTTGATGAGGTGCCCTCCACTGATGAATTTTTTCCATTGAGAGCTATACTCCAGAGGTATGCCAACACCAAAGAAGACTGCATCTCAGAGGTTGGCAGCAATGAAGACATACTACCGGAAACCCCAGATGACGAAGCATTAGAGTTTTCAGATTGGGAGAGGAACTCCTTCTCCATCTACAACAATAGTAAACAAAATGAAACAAGTGACCATCGTGATGAGATATGTGAAATGCAAAAAGAAGAAGATAAAGGCGAGGGTGTTTTGATGGCTACCAACAAGTATGACATACCTGACCAGCTATGAGATGCAATTGGGAGTCCTTTTGCCTTAACCATTATTGATCCTCCTTCACATTCAGAGTGTTGCAATAGGATAGATTCATCCATGTCATTATTGAACATCATAAAAAAAAGGTCAACACTTGGGAAAGGAGATGGGACAACACACTGTCTTTTTTGGACATCAACCAAGTGAACATTGAGTTTACGGATGATCAACGTGATGAAGTGTTGCTCCTTGAAGAACAACTAATAGGGTTTGCGGATCCCACACGTGACGTGGAGGGGGTGTTTTCTGCCCCATTCTCCAAGCCCTATGCAAGCCTAAGATCATAAATGTTGCACAATCCCGTGCTACCACCTAAGGTTGCTAATGTAACGATCGACGATGCGGTGCTCGCTCTCAACTGTCAAACACTACCACATCTACATGACAACATCCAAGTTCTGTCTTTCCTTACTCCCGTGAATACTTACAACTGCGTTTATCATTTTGATTATGGGAATGAGGGAAGCCAAACATGTTTATGGATCAACCATGGGTTTAACGAACCGCCTCAATTGTTGATTTTTCCTAAATGTGTGATTGAATTTGAACATTGCAATAATAAATTTTTTTTTCTAATCATAAGGATAAATCAACATCGCTTAGAACTGTAACGATTTCCCTATTGCTTGTGCATTCATTACGAAATCCAATGGGTGTGAATGTCAGTTTCCCTTTTTTGAATGTCATTCTTTATAAATTTCCTTTACATAGCTCATTTTTTAGTAGTGTAGGTTTCTTTTATATACCTCAGCTCATTTTTTAGTAGTGTAGGTTTCTTTTATATACCTCAGGTTCATGTATATAGTCTCGCTTTCTTGCTTTCGTTAGAGTAGTTGGTTTGTTGTAGGTTAGTTTCCTTTAGAGTAGTTTCCTTGCAGTTGCTTTCACTTTCTTGCTTTGGTTAATTTAGGCATTTTTCTTTCATTTTGCTTCCGCTTTGCTTAGGGTCCCTCTACTTTTAGCTGGGCATGTTCGTGTGCACAACAACCATCTTTATTGTCTGGGGTTGTTCTATGTATTTCTTCGTCAAACTCTAATCAAGTTTTCAGAGTGGATGGTGAGGCTCTTTTGTTAGTGTCAAGTACCCTAGATGTTTGATTCGAAGAGGATAAGTCATTGGTTGGTCTAATTCTGATGTATTTTAAAATCTTACATCTCTTACACATGTTAAGAATCTAGAGGTCCCCGTAGGTCCTTTTGTGAAGTTGAGTTAGGTGAAAAATCTAAAATTTTGCTTCAACACCACTATGATTCTCAACCCTAAGTGCAAGCTTCACTACTCGCGGGTTGAAAAGAAAAGAGTTGAAAAGAGAAAATCAAAAAAGAAAGAAAAATAAATTATTGAAAATCAAAAGAAATAAATTCAACTTTTCAAGGGGATCTGAGCAACTCTACTGGGGCTATGGATGCCTGGCTGGCAGTAGAGCAATGTTCAAGAGAATCACAATGACAACCTCATCAGGGCTATGGACGCCTGACTGGCAGTAAGAAATGTCCCAAATAATTTTGGAGTTAGAATAAACTATGTAGCTTAACTTGACGAAGCTTAGGTTCCTGTAGCAACTGAAGGATGGGAATTAATGCATATGCACACACTTAGATTTTTAGCATACTAAAGATTGGGTTGACTAGTGGTTTTGATCCTTTGGTCGAATGTTCAGTTTGTTTATCCTAGCATGAAGATCAAAACCATAGATTCTAGGTTCGTGATTCCATTTTTTCATCAAAATTCTCTAGAGCATTTCCCCAATGAGTTGCCATTTGTTGTGCATGTTTTGCACACACACCCCGCTAAAGGTAGGGACCCCCTCTTGTCACTCCTAACGGGTCATTCTTGCTCTCGATGGGTTGTTTTTTCTTGTATCGCTTTGCATACTCCCATTTCCTAGCCCAAGTCGGTCACGAGCCTTAAAACAATCAATTTCATATCGGCCAAATTCACCTACCTGAGTTTCACCAAGTTGTTTGCCTTTGCGGGTTGGATCATACGGGCTTCCCTTAGCTTTTCGCCTGATGTCTGTTAACCTTAGTAGACCTGCATTTGTGGGTTTTCTCTTGTCGTTCGTCGTTGCTCTCCACCATTTCGCCTATAGCCAAGCTCCCACATTCACCTGAAGTGCAGACTTCGCATTCATCTTCGATGCAACATCCTTCATATGTTGTGGGCCCGCAATTGCGTGTTGCCTCATGCAGGTCTCCATTCCCATTTCACAGCTTAAGCGGTAGCTGACCCCTGGCAGAATTCCACTTGCATGGCAGGCCCCGTAGTTGGTGTTTTCATCCCATCATTTCCATCGCCGAAGCAGACTCAACATGCTTCAAAATTGCTTAAGTCCAAAACGATCGCGGATCCTTCCACATGGCTTGTCCTCATCTTGACGTCACTGTCTAAATGATTAAGCTCTTATATCATCTTCTCATGTCATCCACCCACATTTTTCATGATCATTTTCATGGTTAATGGTGTCAAAATCCTAGATGATGATCTCAATTCTGCATGACATATCTTTGCATATCTCAAGTGATAACATTCAAAGTTGGCATTGACGACCGTCATTCATGTGAAACCCGCATTTTGGGTCTCCGCCCGTTCCTCGCTGCCTCTTTGATAGCCCTCCCGAGACATCTTTTCGCCTACCTATCCCTATGGAATTCTTGTATGCGGAACCTGCAATGGCCTCCTTCGTGCATTCTTCTAAAAGGCTTCTTATGGTGCGGGTACCACCACCTCCAAGTCTATCTGTATTCACCCTCATTGCAACGGGTTTCCCATGACAACGCCTAAAGAATTGTTTGATCATTGACCATAACAAGAGGATTTAAAATGAAGGCCTTTGATAATCTCAACGTTAAAGCTACTTAAGGATTCGCTTATTCGGGCCTTCATGCATCGGTAGGATAGAAAGGAGGAGGTAGTGAAATTAGCATACTGAGATAATGAAAGATCCATCCTCCACGACAAATGGGTATGCAGGTTCCACATTCCTCTTGGTTGTCGTTTTGTCCCAGTTCAAGACATCTCACACAGATGGACTTCATCTATGCAGGATTTGATGTTTGTGGTATCGTTTTCTCCTCACTTATAGGGGTGAATGTTCGATAATTGTATTTTGGTGGGGTATGATTGATTAGTAACAAACTTATGTGAGCAACTAATACTGAGAGGGAGGAGTTAATGATAGAGAGTCACTCAATGGCGTAGGTAGAATGCAACTAATAGCAAGCTGAAGTTAGCAAGGTGTGGGTGTTCATTTGCGGGCTTCCATAGCCTCGAGGCCATTTTTAACAACCCCTCCATCACGTCTCCCCGTGCCCCTTCGCCTATGGATTCCAAGACAAAATTCACTCATGCGGAAGCCGCTATGCGATCTTCCCTCTGTCATTCACCATTTTCTTAATGGCTTGCTCCACACTGCCTCTTGATCTATCACTCTTGCCTTCCTTTTGCGAAAATTCTACGTACGGATTCTGCACCCCATGTGGTCGTTTAGACTGTACTTCATGGATTTTCATATTGCACACTATTTAAATGGTGGCCCGTTAAGATTTGAGGGCAAAGGTTGCGATTGAAGATGTTCAATGATACTCTATATGGCACTCAACTAGGAGGCTCGTTCCTGTGATAATAATTGAAATCACACCAAATTGACGTTGATGCTCATGCCTTCTCTTGCATGCTAATATGTCACGTGATAACTGATTAAGAAGGAGAAGGTCAGGTCTATGATTAACTAATTTGACTATGAGAAGTCAGTCTTGATCGATTGAAGGCATAACACCAGTAGTTTGCAATGATAGGGTGGTGGCGAGTGATCTACAGGTTGATCAAGTTTTGCTACTCACACGGCTTAGAAAGGAGGAAGATCGGTGGAGAAGAGGTGTCACATGTAGCATTGGTTCATAACAAATGATTCAAATATCCTCGCGATGAAGGTCCCTTGTCTTTATACCATAATGGTATTCGTCAAAATGTGAAAGGAGGTCTTAAATGCATCCAACATCAAACTTCCTGTAATTTTGAGAGGTATGCGAAGAAGGACAATTTCTTGGGTTTGAGTAACCAATGGGTCGCTTGCAATAGTCGCCATATCGGCGTCGTTCATGTGATGTCTATGTATAGCGCTTGAGCATTGTTTGCTCATTCTTTACTCTGCGAGGCTCGTGACCCCCTCTAATTGCATAACGCCTTGAAGTTGTTGGCATACACGACATTTCTCACACACGAAGGTCCTACGTCCTCCAATTTGTTTCAAATCACCACACCACACAAGGGGATGGCGCTAAAGGGGCAACTTCTGTCAGATGTTAAAAAAAATTCCTCTGTAGGATGATGAAGAAAATTTGTGTTCTAAGCTTTGGATGTGCTTGTTGTATGGGTTGCTACCCACTCTGTCGTGGCCTTCTTATCTCTCTCATGGCGACTCCACGTGTACTGATACCCACATGAAAGTCATATAGACGGGGCCCGCACTCTCATTGGTCGGTGGGGGACTTCATATGAATCTTTGCCAAGGTGACGATGTTTCCTAGTGGCTTCCACTAGCAATGTTCCCACCACCTTCCCCTATGTTAGCCAACCAATATGGCCCACCTGCATCAATCAATTTGGTTGTATTTTTCAAAGAAAGCAAATAGTAAATTAGGGATTAGGATGAGATGAAGTATTCAAAGGCCTAAAACAAGATGGTCAAGAAATTACGAAAGGGAAGGTGTTGTGTGTGTTATGAGAATGGTGGGGCCTCCAGTGGCGATGATTGGGTAGTTTTTGGGTGTCGCACTATGGGGGTATTAAATTGAATGATGAACGATCATGGGCTATATGAAGGAGCGAAGGGGAAGCCGTGAGAATATTTATTGCAAATCATACTCTTCAAATTTGCGAGGTTTGAAATAGTATGAAGGAAAATCCAGTATGAGCACTGAGAAATAGGATTGCAAGCACATGAGGAGTAGATGAATTACAAGAATACATCATGATGAAGGTTGGGTGCAGAAATATTAAGGCGGTCTCCTTAGTGGGCTCCGCAGATCTATTTGCTGACATTTTGATTTTTCCCAGTATGACTTCTATGAGGAAAATTTATGTCGTGTGGATCCCGCTACCTTCGACGCTATTCAAACAACCTTGTCCAAGCTGTCAACCACGAAACCCATCTCCAACGGCGCACAACCCTGCTTCTTCCACTAGCATAAGAGGAGAACGTTGGCAATGAGATCTAAGATGAATCTTTCACATCAAAACCATTGGGAAGTGGACTATTGAATTAAACAAGTGTTGTAACTTATAAAGATCCATGGCTCGCTCCATCCTTAAAAAATGTCCTTCCTTAATAAGCGAGGACCAAGCGATGGATCTTTGAAGATCTGAAGTCTATCAATCTACATGGAGACCTCAATCAAACTATCACATGCTTTGAAGATGGCAGTAGTGTGAACATTGGATAATTGCTCGGCAATGATGTTTCTCTATGGCATTCCGGTGACGACATTCCGTGGTCTTACTCCTGCAAACGACTTTTGAATTCATCATGAGCAATGGCTATTGAGAGGTGTTTGAGATGGAGGCGGTGCATAGTAAAATATTATAAAGAAGTTGGCCTTCTCACAACAAGTGTGAAACTATGATCGAAGATGGTGTGAGGGTAGTCTTTATTCTAACTACGTGAGTATAGGGAATACGTTGTTTTATGACATCTCGAATAACTTACATCTGTTGTGGCACAAAGTATTGAGTATAAAAGGAGGGATGGTTTCGTGAATGTGTTATGAAATTAAATAATTGGGATTTTGATTATGATTGTATCCTCCTAGGTGCTAAGAATCATATTATGAATTTAGAAACTTAACGATGATGTGTAGGTTGCTCCCTCATATATAAGAACTTTATAGAATATGATAAACATATGTGATGAGGTTTTGAAAGATTCATCTTAACTTTTTGCATCCTTCTACATACATGCCTAATCATATGAGGAGGGATGGATGAATCAAAACTTACCAATGCAGCTAGCATATAGATGTTTATCATGGCTGGTGTAAGAAGACTTGCCAGGAGGAATGAAACTGGGGGATGATGCGCCACAAGGAGCCCATATATGAAATACACTAACGAAGATCTGAGGCCGCTAAAAAGAATCAGTTTGTTCATGGGTGTATTCCCAAGGAGGCTTGATTCCCATGAGGATAAAGACTTAGAAAACCTTCGCCAAAGAAGCCAATGACACGAAGTCAGAGGGTTGTTTGCCAAAATCAGAGATAAAGGGGAGTTGTCTTGTTCTTCGTTAAATGATCAAAGTCCATCAGGGGCTGTCTCGTCAAATCAAGGATAATTTATCCATTCCATGATGATGAAAATTTACAAACAAGATGCACTTGATCAGCTAAAGGAATGTTGTGAACACATCAAGCAAAGGTAACCTTCAAATAGTTTTAGTTACAACAAAGGAGCAATCAGCTACAGGACAAAATTGCTACAGTAACAAGTCACTACAAGACAAAATAAGGAAAAGACAAAAGTTGTATTTTAAATTGCTATATAATGGGTGGTAGGTGAAACCCTAATGTAAAGCAAATCTGAGCCACACAATGCAAATTAATCCTAGCCATTCATTTGGGCTTTGGAAAACTATAAATAGGGGCTTTCCCCTCATTTGTAAAGGGTTGGAGAATTGGTGCAAAAGGCATTTGCAGCAATAAAAGACAAGATTGCATGATTTTATGGATGTTCTCTTTGATTTTGCTCATCTTGCATGCATAGTTCTACTTCCAAGTTAGTTTTAGGTGTTAGTTTCTTGGATGGATGTGAGAATGGAAATTTTTGTTATGGTATTTGATGAACTTTCAGCCCATAGTTTTAGCACTTGTTGATGAAAAATAGTTGTGTAAAGTTAGCTTGGGCTTGTTTAATTCATTGCTATAACTTAGTTCAATGGTGTGTTCATGAGGTGGATGCACAACTTGAAAATCTGCAGACCTTAGGAGATTGCACTGGTTTTTTGTAGCTGTATGCTTCTCTTGGTCAAGCAAAACACAGTTTAGGAAGTTTGTTTATTGTAGTAGCCTCCATTATTACTGTTCATTCATAGCTTAGTATTAGAACAACTTTCTCAACCCTTTCCCTTTTGCTATTTATTTTAGTCCTTGGTTAGAGTAGGATTCCAAGCACCACCGTGAAGCTAAATTAGATGAACTTGATGAGTTTTAGCTTGCTGCTTTGAGTGAGTAGCTATTGTTTATTCACTTATAGCACTTTGAAACTCCATTTTCAGACCCAAATTCCCATGCTTTGTAACTCATACGTAAGACCTCCTTGCGATACCAACAAAACACATCAACCAACTAAGAGATTCCAAGCTTGTCAAGACTTGACATCCAAAACCTTGGCATAGTGATTTGTGACTTGTTTGCAGATTTCTACCTTTCAAGAGAGTTAGTGCACTTGTGCACTGCTTGTGTTGAGAAGGTGCAAAAACACCCATCAACAGATAACAAATTATATGAAAGGGATGTATCAGCCTCATTCCAACACCATCCCACTCAGAAAGCCAACCCAACATCCACCTTTAAAGGAGAGGGCTCTCCTCTGACGGAGAGGAGGAAATGGAACACCTTCCCTACTGCAGATATTTTTTATGATGTGGTCAATTAAGTCACCCTCATCTTGGTTTTTCAACAAGGGGTTGCGTTCAATAGTCATGAGAGTTTGTAGGGAATAGTGCTCTTCTTCATCCAAGGTAGGCCATATAGTCTACTCTATATTTTCATGAGGTTGGGCTGGTGGATAGAGAACCAATTCATTGGTCACAATCCCATTGGATATTATCATGTTACTAGACCTACACCTATGAATGTATTAGTTGTTTCTAACCACGGTCTACCTAAAATAAGTGGATATCCATCAAGGTTGACCTTTGGCTACAAGACTATGAAATTTGTAGGATACTCCCATGAATCTAATGCTATGATTAAGTCCTCAATGATCCCCTCAGGTTTCACTGTTGACTTATCTGCCAACTGTAAAACAACTTGTGTAGGTCTAAGGTTAGATAACTAAAGTAGCTACATTGTCTTCTTACTCATGATAGTAATGGTTGTCCCTAAGTCAATCAAGGTGTTCTTGATAAGGGTCACATTTATCCTAACATCCACTACTAGACTTCCAAAGTTTGTGTAATCAGGGATAGTTATATTCCCTAGCATAATATCAACAAGGTTCCTTAGGAAATGAACTATCTGAGGGTTCTTCTTCTTCTTTCTCCTTGGTTTCTTAAGACAAAGGTCTCTTACTATCTTGGTATAGATTGGGATATCCTTGATAACTTGAATGAGGGGGATTTTGATACTAGCATCCTTAAGCTGACCCCAATAGGTCTTTCTCAACTTGGGTATGATGTTTTTGAATGACTAAACACTCAGGGAAAAGAGGCTATAGACTTGAGATAGTATGGTTACTTGATTTGACCCAGGCTCCAGAGGTGAATTATCTAAAGCTTCAGTTGTGGGTTCCTCATATACCATCTCAATGATTTAAGGGGATGAAGTCCCAACTAGTGTTTTCTCTGACCTGAGGTGGACATCACTCACCTATACCCCATAAGTGGGGTATTTTATATAGCCTTGTTAATATATGCCCATTGAATAGGCTTGTTATTGGGGTTAGGTGTAGGTTGGGCAGGTAATTGTGGTGCTTTTGGTGGTTGAGATGTTGGGTTTGATGGATTGGGAATGATGGCTTGTTGTTGTGGATGAGAAGGAAATAAAGGCTATTGGTAATTCATGTTTTGGTGTTGTCGCTATTGACCCTTTTTCCATTGCGCCTACCATTGAGTTTTCTACACTAGCCATACATTTGGTTGTTGCTAGTTCAAATTTTGCTAAGGGTTTTTCCATTGGTTTTGGTTATTTGGCCAAGGTTGATAATTCCAACTAGAGAAATTTTGATTACCAATTGGAAAATATGTATTAAAAGTTAGAGGGTCTTGTGGCATACCTTGTCTTGGTTGCCATGATCTTATTTGTGCAATACAGAACAGTTTCCATCTTCACCTTCTAGTGATTGAAAATTTGGTTTCTCTAATTTTCCTTTCATAATACTTGCCACCCTTTTACACTTGTAATTTTAGCTTTTCTTTGTGTGCAATTGGGGCAATATTCAGTAAGTAATGTTTCAACCTCTTACTTCTTTACATGTAGAATGTCCAATTGAGTAGTTAGATGACATAATATTTTTCTTCGTGTTGGATAGTAGGTTACTTAACTCCACTCTTGAAACCCCATTAGATGTCTTGCCAATGGTAGATGTTCTTTCCCCCTTGACCTTTTGGTAAAGGTCCTTAAGTAATTTCTATAGACCTTGCAGATATCTTCAAAGGGTAATTGAGACACATCCCCTACCCTAATAAGATTGAGGGCATCTATGCGATCATCATTGAATCCTCTTAAAAATACAAGCTTTAGGGATTCTTCAGAGATTCTATTCTGTGGGTTTTTCTTCAAGCAGAATTGGGACCTTTCTACATAATCATCCAATGGTTCATCCTGTTTCTAAGTCATTCTAAAAATCTCATCTCTTTGCCTATCAACTCCTTTGTAATAGTCTTGGTATTTCTCCAAGAATTTTGTTTTCATGGTGTTCCAATATAGAACAACATCTATGCTCAGTCCCATAAACCATCTCATGAAAGCATCCTTCAAAGTTGTAGGAAATATCTTGAGCCTATGAGCATCAATTTTATAGTCATAGCTTCTACATAGGACATCAAACTCAAACAAGAATGTGTCTAGATCCTTAGTTACCAACCCATAGAAGATTGGTAATGCTGAAGGAGGGATTTTATTCAACGCAATAGCCCTCTCTTGGTTGGCAATTACGAATTCAAAAGTCACATGTTCTGGTGGATCATCCACTACTGCATCAACCATTGCTTGGAAGGTCCCCTTTGTGTTTGTAGTAGATGTTGGTGAAAGGGAAAGTTCTTCAAGAATACCCTCACTTTGATCATTGTGGTCACCAATATTTGCTCTAGTTGTTGGTTTAAGGGGAGGAATCTTCCTAAAGCATCTCTCTGCCTCTGCATATAATAGGTATGACTTTGTATATCAATGAATCTTGCATAATGTTAGTGAAATGTTTTGGTATTTGAAAAGATAAAACCTAATTATCCTAATACTAAAAGCAAATTTAAACTAGGAAAGCTTAGAAATAGTAGAAACTAATCTTTGAAATTAGCACCACCCCCAATAATGGTGCCAAAAAATGTAGACTCTACTAATATCTAGTAAACTTGGTGGCAATCACACAATTCAAAGGGAAAACCTAGCTGAATAGTCCACTTGAACATTTGGAAATACCTTCATTTAATTATCGACTAGGGCTAGTAAGCTTGTGATGGTACTGGCACTATATGTGCTTTCAAAGACTTAAGACTACCTAAATCATCCCAAATCATCCTAGTACAGGTGTTACACTTGCTGAGAAATCATAAAACTGTATGACAGTAAAGGAAGTAATGCTAACACTATTGCTACAAGTACCTATAGTATAAGACTGTAACGAATTACTATAAAGAAATGAATGTTGGTATTTAATCGATATTGATAATTAAACCTACACTTCAGAGTACAATAAGCCCAAGCAAACCAAATCATACATGTGAAACAAAAATTGCTCATGAATAACATAAGGAATCTAATTAACATGCATTTATGAAATACAACAAAAGTAATTGTCTAGAAAATGAAGTGAGGGATAGTTACCTTGAGTGGCCCTTGCTCAAGAGATTGCCTCCACTAATCTAACTCAAATATAGCTTCTTAGATTAACACAATCATAATAAGTCAAACCATTCATTGCACAACTCCAAAATATCACATCAGATTTTGTTGAGATATCTTATTCATGAAATCATGATTTAACAATAAACATTGTTTGTGTATGAAAAACAACCAATTGAAAAATATTTGGAAACTATATCTGCTCTTGAAAAATTAACTAACTCTCAATACCTCAACCATCAATCCATACATATAGGCATGGGGGAAGTTTATTAAACAAGGAATCTAAACTAAAACCATAAATCACCGCTCCTTATATATAAAAGCATGATAAAGATTAAGTAATCTATAATTGAAAAAGGAAGAAGAGTCCAAGTAGAACTAAGACTTTGCTGTAACAAAATTGGAACATGGACTGGTTGAATTAGTCACGTTAGACTCCTATATGCAACAGGGTTCTTCTTCTTCAACATCTTTATTGGATGTCATAATGATACACAATCATCTTCATTAAGTGCCTCCATGCTGTAGTTGTTGCACTCAATTTATTTTGGAATCTCCCTTGCTTTGCTGTCTAGGAACTCCTTTGGCTACGGGTTGCACCTCACAATTGTTGTGGGCTATAGTTTATCTCCTCTAGGATGCAAAGAGTTAGTTAATAAAACATGCACACAATACTAACAACCATAGCTAAACACATATATCTATTACAATTCACACATATCCACACATAAATTATGCAATAACCATCACATTATAACCATATTTCCATATACTTTAAATCAAGTTCAAGGTTGCATAATAAGCATAAAAAGATAGCATAGTGTAGGAAAATGTATAAGATAAGTGTCTAAGAATGTCTATGAACTTGCATAAAAACATAAGAAAAATATCTAATGACTGGACTCATCAGATATCATTGGCTCTCTTGTCATCTGCCCATAGTTATAGTGTTAAACTAGAGATGGCATTTGTAATCACCAATTTTAATTTGGCAACACATATTTCATACTATTTGGTTGGCTGTTCTGGAACCAAAATTGACCCACTTTGCCTTGTGTGTTTTTTTCCAAGGCCTTCCCATGGGCTCCAAGTTATATCATTTGGGCATTCAAGATACTTGTTTCCCTTTCTATGTGTAGTCAAAGTCTTTTAAGCATCTCTCTTAGTTTTATCCCACAACCCAAAAGCTCTGGACACATGGTTCTTCTAGGGGATTATTCTTGTATTCCTCACAAAATCAACTAGACTTGCCATGCTTTCAGGGTGGAGATTCTCTTTAGTATATGGAAAGATATAAATTCTACAATATTTTCTAATTGCTCTATTGATCAACATATTTAACTTTTTTCTAAAGAAATTATAAGCTACTAAAGTTGTATTAGAAGTGGCTCACCTTCAGGTGCTTATCAATGGTTACAAGACATAATAACCTAGCCAAAATAATCCTAGACAAATAACCTGGTCACAATAACCCAAGGACAAAATAACCCAGGGTCATAATAACCCAAGCCAAAATAACCCATGAACATAATATCCCCATAAGAATATAGAGAAAGGAAAACAAAATTTATAAATTACATGGGTTATTTTGACCATGGGTTATTCTTTCCATGCGTTATTTTGTCCTTGGGTTATTATGATAGGGTTATTGTGGACCGGTTATTATGTCACGATACCCTTATCAACCAATAGAGTAATTCCCCTTGTGTAGTGACCAAAGTTCCCCCATCTCCCTCCTCTAAAGACCACTCACCTCCTCATGAGTACCAGACATGATCAAGTCTTTCTACTCATGGTAATCAAGATGCTTGCTCCTAGGCTTCTCCTCTAGTTGCTAGAAGGAATTGTGGACAATGGGTTGGTCACAACCTACTTGTTAGTACTCTACCTCTCTACCACCTATAGGGAGAATATCTAGATGGCCTATTGGTGGAGATTCCAACTAGTTTTAATCCAACAAATTTCCTCAACTAACTCTTACAAATTTTCCAACCCATGCTAATGAAGAAGAAGATAAAACAAAATAAAAATGATAAGGGTTGGGACCCTCTCATGGATATTTGGACCTCACTGATATATGGGGTAAACCAAGTGATCGAGACCCTTCTCCTCCCTCCTTTGCTATTGTTGTTGCCACCTAGCAACTTGATTTTCTATGTTTTTTTTTTTGGGAATTAGCCCCCTATGGACTTTAGGAGTGTGATTTTATATCCACCCACTTTATTTTGTGTGAATATGTGTAATATTATTTTTTATAAATGATAAATCAAACACTTATTCATTAAAAAGAATATTATAGGGGGTGTAAGATTGGATAGGTTCACGTATAAATGTGTAGTGATAAAATATCACACAATATGTAAATAAGCAAGGGTACTACAATTATTTAACACAAACAAGTAATTAACTATAGTTTAAATAGATGAATCGATGGCTAAAAAATAGTAAGTACAACATTTGAAATGACAAGAAAGGATAAGGACTTAGCTTCATGTGTAACTTGATGATATTTGGCTATAGTATATTACTTAGTGATCCAAAATGTCCTTTTATATAAGATTTGGTTTTGGAATGCTTTGATAATTGACTAATTAACATATGATTTGCTTTGGATCCAATCTATGCTTACAAAATTGGACTCATTGCTCACAAAAATAAAACTTGATTATGAATTTGACTTTTGTGCACATAAATGATATATGAAGTTTAGTCATTAGAAACCTATTTGTTTCACCTCCTAGAATTTGAAAATTTATAAAATATGTAATGTTGAAAAATAACGTTGAGGAGTTTGTTAGACAAAGATCTTCTCCTTTGGTCAAACCTCTAGGATCCAATACAATGCAATGTTTGAACACAACGATCAATCATGTAATATACCTTATACGTTGATAGATGTAAATATGATGTAGTGCTTTTTACTTGATTATGCAAGTTAGAATAAGAGCTATTCCACAGATAAAAGTGAATTAAGATTTGTCTTTTTAATACAATACCATAACGTATAAATTAACACATTTCACACTTAAGTTGACTCATTGCAACTAATTAGAAAAAGGGTCAACTTGAACCCAAAATTAAATTTGAGTTTAAAAATTATGAGATCATTTCATGAATAGATTCTAAAATTAAGACTAATCCATAAATACATGAAAATAAAATCAAATTAAATTCAAACACAAAAATTCATTAAAAAATAAAAATACTAAATCTAATTCCCCAACACACTACCAACTACTTGCAAAATCCCTCTAAAGTTGATATAAAATCCCAAAACAAATTGGAACAAAAAAAAACTGAATAATCTTGAAAACATAACCCTTCAAATTAAAATTTGATTATTCGCGGTTATTCCGTCAAAAACATGTTTATTTTTTTGAGTGGGTTGCCCTTCTGCAGAGCGGCTAACAGGGCTACTACTGTGATTATGTTGCTGTGATAAGAGTTCTGCGAAAGCAATTTTCAGGGCGTCCCGAGAAACCCTAAATGCTGAATTTTCTTTTCTGCGCATAGGGATAAGTTTGGCTATGGTACATAGCTTTTCAAAAAGGTATACTCTTTAAAGTTCGAATTATCTGTAGGGCTCTGCAATGCTGAGGACGAAATATATTTGCTGCAATATGTTACTAGGACTGATAATAACTGTCCTTTTGTTTTTCCTTTTATGCAGTTAATATCCCACAAATGCAATTTTGGTTTGTGCAGGATGATATGGTTTCCGATAAGTGAGGCATCTGCATATTAACGTTCACTTTCTGTGGGGGCTTATCTTGTTCTTCGGCATTCTCTTATGTGCCCTGTTTTATTCTGCAGGTATCACATTCTTAGAACTTTATTGTTTACCATTATTTTATTAATAACATTAGATGTGCAGTCACGGTGAATTTGTAAATATTTTGAAGAAATTTGTATGGTAGTCTCTACATGAAGCTTGGTTCACATCTCCTGATGAATAATATTTATTGTTGCACTCAATTTGTGTGATGGAACTTTATTTTGTACCATTATATTTATAGATAACAACTGATTTGCATAGTCGTGGCGAATTTGTAAAGATTTTTGGAGAAATTTGTGTAGTAGTTTTATGTCGGTGTTTGGATCACATTCTGTGATTAATTATCATTGCACTCAATTTCTGCACTCTATTTTCACCCCTTTCTGTCATCTCTTTAATGCTTTTTTTCTTTCTTTGGTGTGACTTGCAGTTCTCATCCACATTTCTAATCTCTATATTAATGTGCTACTTACAGTCCTTCTTCCCTGTGCATTACCTAAATTGTGCGTATGGCTATGATCTGGTAGAGGGGTTTATATCAAATTTCTCAGAGTTTGCTGTGGAAAAATTTAGGAGCCTTTTCCAATCAGGTGGTGCCATAGTTTCTATTGTTACTTTGAGCTGCATGTGCTGAGAAGATTTAGGTGAAAAAGATAAGGGAAACTGAATGCTTTAGAAACTGCAATGCCATACATCCCTGTTTGATGAATGTATTCAACATTGAAATACAATCAAACATTTTTCAGAAGTTTCATGTTCTACAGAGAGGTAGCAAAAATAACAGTGCAAAATAGGAAAGCACCGGATAGAAAACTGTATTATAAATCAGCTAGAATATCTCTCACTATTAGAACAAAGAATAGGAACAGATATGCAATATCCAATTTAGTCTTGTTGGAAGTTTCTCTCATTACATTAACCATTCATTTTCAACTCAAAGTACACTTGTAATTTGTTAACAGTATTTCAGCAGTTTACATCGACTAAGACTAGATTATGGCATTCTCAAGACAATTTTAATGTTAAAGTTAAAAGATTTGCCAACTCTTGAGCATTAATATTAGGCATTGAAATATGCATCTTTTAAGGGTGTTTCTTATAATGATGGCATAATAACCATGGATTTCAGTTGCAAATAGTAATCACAGAATAGGGTAATGATAATACATGCTGAAAATGCATATAACCTTTACTGGAAAACTACTTCAAGGGGGCTTAGTAGATGAATTCAATTTCTTTTACCATTCAAAATAAAAGACTCCTCAATTCTTACATGAAACTATTGCATTTTTAAGCTTGACCTCTGATACTCTTCTACTGTTCCAATCTTTGAAGTGTAATAATAGTATGTGGATGATGCTTAATCCTATAAGTTGAGAATTCTTTGAAACTGTGGTTGCATCTGAATAAGACTACAAGTATATAGCGAACAAGCAATTTATGCAGGAAATGCTGGAAGGTTCATTCCCAGTCAACCTCTCTGTTTTGACACTTGATGGCAAGTAGTTCTCGTCATTAAACAATTTTTTGAGAATATGCTATCAAGTTCTAAAATTGAATTGCAGACCACAACCAAATGAATTAAGCCAGATACTAGGTTTGAAATGGTAAAAAAACTTCTTGTATTAACATGAAAAAGGCTTACAATTTATAGAGTGCAAAAAGCACTATAGATATTAAATATATCTACCTAACTGCAAGTTACTGTAGAAACAGTAACAACAAAAAAGACTAAACAACATTGACCATTAAATAAATATAAGCATATAATTTATTCTAACACCCTCCCTTAATGGTCAATCCGTCAACAACACCAAGTTGCCCCCTGAATTTTACAAATTTATCCGGGCTCAGAGACTTGGTGAGAATGTCTGCAGTCTGATTCGCCGTCGGAACATACTGCAGCTGAACTGATCCGTCTTCTACTAGCTTGCGGATGTAGTGACAATGAAGCTCGACATGCTTGGTACATTCATGGAAGACTGGATTTTTGGCCAGTTTGAGCACCCCTTGATTATCAGTGTACAAGGGAGAAGGTCCTGCTTGTGACATGTGCATGTCAGAAAGCATCCTACAAAGCCAAACTGCCTCACATGCTGCTTTAACAGTTCCTCGATATTCAGCTTCTGTCGAGGAAAGAACCACTGCCTGCTGCTTCTTACTAGTCCATGTTACAGCACCTGTACCCAAACTGAATACATACCCAAAAGTAGATTTTCTATCATCCACGGAACCTGCCCAATCTGAGTCTGTGTAACCAATCAGCTTTGGATCTTTGCATCTGCCATACAGAATGCCATAGTCAGAAGTGCCCTTAACATATCTCAGCACTCGCTTCGCTGCAATCCAATGATCAGCTTTAGGAGCTGTCATGAAGCGAGAGATGTAGCTCACGGCAAAACTGATGTCTGGTCTAGTGGCAGTGAGATAGATGAGACTACCCACTAGTTGCCTGAAGGTCGTTTCATTGACCGGAGGTGAATCAGAATTGGCTGACAACTTCAGCCCCTTCTCCATGGGTGTGGAAGCAGGTTTGCAATCCTGCATCCATAATTTGTCAAGCAAATTTCTGGCATATTTTGACTGAGAGATGAAGATACTACCATCGGTCTACCAAACTTCAATACCCAAACAATAATGGAGAAGCCCTAGATCTGTCATGTCAAAAGCCTGACACAAAGCTTGTTTGATTGCCTCAATCAAATGTGTTGAACTACCAGTAATGATCAAATCGTCAACATAGACAACAAGAAATAGGATATCATCACCAGAGTGTTTGACATACAGATTACTGTCAGAAGGGCTGCGCTGAAAACCATGATCAACCAAGTACTAATCAATCTTGAAATACCATGCACGGGGAGCCTGTTTGAGTCCATAGAGTGCTTTCACGAGCCTACACACTTGATGTTCTTTGCTGGCAACCTTGAAACCAGGAGGCTGCGTCATGTAGACTTCTTCCTGCAAATCACCATTTAGGAAGGCACTCTTGACGTCCATCTGATGAACTGTCCAACCAAATTGGGCTGCAATAGCGAGAAGAAGACGAATGGTGCTCATCTTGGCAGTAGGAGCGAAGGTCTCCTCGTAGTCAATGCCCTCCCGCTGTGTAAATCCTCGAGCAACTAATCTGGCTTTGTACTTATCCAAAGTACCATTTGCATGATACTTGACCTTGTAAACCCATTTGCAGCTGATAGGTTTCTTCCCAGGAGGAAGATCAGAAAGGACCCAGGTGTGATTCTTCAGAAGACTATGATATTCTGTCTGCATAGCCTGTTCCCACTCTGGAAGTCCTTTAGCCTCTGAATACGTCTGAGGCTCGTAGATGCTGTGGATGTTGGCCATAAGAGCGAAGTTGACTGTGGACTGCTGCTTGCTCTTGCTACGAGTTGATCGACCCGCAATGAGTTCATCATCATGAAGATCGCTGATTGTCTTGGCCCACCACTTAGGTCGATGAGTAGAAGTGCCAACATCTGAAACAGGAGTAACAACATTGCCTGGGGTGTCTGGAACAAGGTCATCGGGATGTGAATCCTGAGGAAAGTCAGGTGGTGCGAGATCATGATCAGTAGACTCCTCATCTTCAGAGTCGGAATGCTCTGAAGCCCTCCCATCATGGGAACCAAGAGGAAGACGAACACCCTCATCAGGAACCTTTGTAGGTTGATCCGCAGGACTGGTGGTAGGAACAAATGGACCTGTAGTCTCATCAATCACAACATCATGGCTGAATATGAGACGATCTGTCTCCACATCAACCAACCTATAGGCTTTGTGATTGTCGCTGTAGCCAGTAAACATAAGTGTCTGGCTTTTGGAGTCCAACTTGGTACGCTTAGCGTCTGGAATCCATACATGAGCGGTAGAACCGAAGACTTTTAAATGGCCCACCTTAGGCTTGCGTCCTGACCAGGCTTCTTCTGGAGTCATCTTCTTAACGGCCTGTGTAGGTGACTGATTCAGGAGGTAGACTGCAGTGTAGACTGCTTCAACCTAGTATTTCTTAGGTACATTTTTGTACTCCAGCATAGAACGAGCCATTTCGGTAATGGTTCGATTCCTGCGTTCAACGACACCATTCTGCTGAGGGGTGTAGGGTGTGGTAAGTTGGCGCTTAATGCCGTGTGTAGCACAAAAAGAAGAGAAGTCAACTGAACAAAACTCCCCCCCATTATTTGACCTTAGAGTGACAATTTGAGAACCTGATTCTTTCTCAACTAAGGCTTTGAACTGCTGAAATGTGCTGAACACATCTGACTTTTGTTTCAGAAAATACACCCACATTTTGCGACTGAAATCATCAACAAACAATAAAAAGTACCTGGACCCAGCAACAAAAGGAGTGTTCATCGGTCCACATACATCAGCGTGAACCAATTGAAGTACCTTGGAGGCTCGCCAAGAATCACCATCCGAGAATGGTGTCCGATGCTGCTTGCCAGCTTGACAGGCTCCACAAACTCCATGATTTTTAGTTTGGATCTCAGGTAGACCAGCAACAAGACCCTCCTGAGATAACTGAGAGAGGTAGTGGACATTCAAGTGCCCATAATGCTGATGCCAAAGTTTGCTGATGGCTGTACTTCGAGCTGCGAGAGCGTGCTCCTGAGAATCACCAGAATCAGCAAGTCGATACAGACCATGATCCTCAAGTCCCATCGCAATTGTTGTACGAGTCTCCCTATCAACGATGCTGCAGGTGGACGAACTGAAAACAACATCTAACTAGGGAGAATGCCGCATGATCTGACTGACGGAGAGGAGATTATGTTCCATGCCGGGAACATAGTATACATCGAGAAAGAGTAGATTTCTTCCTCCTGAGTGAATCTGGACAGTGCCCTTACCAGCAACTGTGTACTCTTCACCTCCTCCGAAAATGACAGAATCTGAGAAGGGTTCAAACTTTGTGAACCAATCCCAACGATGTGTAAAATGTCGTGAAGCCCATGAATCGATATACCAGGCAGAAGAATGTACTAGATCTGCAGTTCGCTTGGCCATAAACGCATAGAATGCAGACTCTTTCTGCTCAGTGTGCTCAGCGACATGTGCCTTCTGTTGAGATCCTCCTGACTTCTTTTGTTCAAAAGCCATCCGAGTGCGACAATCAGCCTTAATGTGACTGTATTTGTGACAATAATTGCACTGAACATTTTTCTTCTTCTTGCTGTCCTGTGAAGAACCAGAGCCTTTCGACTGAGAAGATTGTGGCTTCCCTTTGTTCTTAGCATAAGATTTGGCAGAGAACGCTTGTTCTGTGGAGGACGAACTGGTACTGCTTCCAAACTGCTGTCTCCAACGATCCTGTTGTAGAAGCTTGTTACACAAGTCTGGAAACTTCAAGTCAACGTTTGTTGAAGTAATATTGAGCGTTTCAATGAAATATTCGTAAGACTTTGGCAAACTCTTTAGAGTAATGACGACCATGTCCTCTTCCTCCATCTTTCGTCCAATGGCTTTCAGTTGGTCACGAATCTCCTTGATCTTTGTCAGATGCTCTTGAAGAGTGGTGTGCTTCTTGTCCATCATTATTGAAAAAAGCATGTTCTTAAGAAAAAATGCACGACTCTTATCTGACGTTTCATGGAGATCCTTCAAGGTTGTCCATACCTCAGCAGCTGTTTTGCCTGACGGCACTTGTGGCAGTTGATCGTCAGTGACGAAAAGCTTGATGAGCATGACGGCTTCCCGGTTGCGTTCATCCCATTTATCCTGATCTTTTCCGGCTATAGTGGGTCGAGGTGAGTGCCCCAAGACGACTTGATCGAGACAACGATATTCAAAGATCGTCAACATACGCTGCTTCCAGGTGTTGTAATTCTTCCCGTTGAACTTCTGGCTGCTTTCGAGCATTATGTTCGTGAGAGATGCCATCACGTACCTCGCGGTCAAACTGGTGAAGGCAAGATAATGCAAGGAAAACAGAAATACAGAAATCCGAACACGGATTTTGAGGTTTTATTGAAAACCTAGAAAAGATAAACAAAAACCCAGAAGAATGGAAGAATACCCAGAAAATTTTGACAACACGAATTTTGAGGCACGAAAAACGAGGTACCCAGAAAAATCTAGTGACAACCCAGTTGAGATTTTGCAAAACTCAAAAGGAATCTGCGATCAGAAAAAAAATTCGACTTCAAACTAAGGCACAAATTTCGAGGCACAAAAAACGAGGTACCCAGAAAAAATGGACGACAACCTAGTTGAGATCTCGGAAAACCCAGTAGGAATCTGAAATAAAAATATTTTTTCGACTTCAAACGGAGGGTAAAAAACCCTAGTCGACTGTCAGAAACCCTAGGCGGCCATTAGAGAACCAGAAAATTGCAGAAAAAATAGAAAAAACTTCCAAAAATCGCGTCTAAAAAAACGCGGGTTTAAAAAATCGCGAAAAACGGGCCAGATCTGAGAAAAACACGCGCCCAGAATGCAGATGAAAAAACGCGTACCAACAAAAACGTGAACAGAAAACGCGTGCAGGTCGTGGCCATGAGAAAAACGTGGCAACAGAAGGAAAAAATCGTGTGCAGTAGAGGTCGCGCACGGGTTGCAGAAGAGACTTGAGAAAACGCGACCATATAAGGAGCTGAAAATCGCGCCCAGTTATGCAAAAAACGGCCCCAGATTTTTACCAGAAGACTACCACGATTTTTCCAAAGGAGGGTTGAAATTTTTAGTGAGTAAATACTCACGAAAATCTCAGACAAAACCCTCGATTTTCACCTTAATAAAAAAACGCGATTTTTTGCACTACAGAAACCCTCGAACTTTTTTTCAGACAGAGCCACGAAATCTCACGTGAGTATTTTTCACGAATTACATATTTTTTGAAACTCGCCCAGAAACCCTAGATGGCTCTGATACCATGAAATGGTAAAAAAACTTCTTGTATTAACATGAAAAAGGCTTACAATTTATAGAGTGCAAAAAGCACTATAGATATTAAATATATCTACCTAACTGCAAGTTACTGTAGAAACAGTAACAACAAAAAAGACTAAACAACATTGACCATTAAATAAATATAAGAATATAATTTATTCTAACAAGGTTCATCTTAAGCATGATCTTAGTAGATTTTGGTGAATGTGAGAAAGGGAAATTAAGCATTTAAAAAAAACTATATGAAAAATAAACAATGAAAAGTAGACAGGATGCTTCAAGATGTATGATAATCTGTGTGTTGCATATTTTTGTATAACAAGTTGGTTCAAGGCAGGGATGGGAACCTTTTGAATCTGGGCAACTTTCCACTATATGAATTGTGGTCTAGAAAATAAGGATTTGTTTAAAAGGATTCCAGATTTTAAAGGTTTAGTCTATACAAAGAGTTTGTGGTGTCTTTTGTCATATTTAAAAATTAAAAGCCATATACATGCCACATGATATAACTATTACTTGCCATGCCCAGTTTTTGGAAACCAACCTGTATAATTTGGCAATGTAATATAACCGAAATGGAATTCATCCAGTAGTATAACTCATGGCTGCACTCCAATTAAATTTTTCTTGTCTTTCCTGTCAGACTGTAGTGCAAGTGGTTAATCTACAGGCATCAAAGTCACAATTTAGAGCAGAAAAATAACTTCTCGTGTGTGCTATGTAGTTAGAGCAGCAACATTAGAGATATGGTCTGTCATTGAATTCAAACATAATAAATTTTGATCAAATGTTTGTCTTAAAATAATTCCAGAATGAAGTACATGTTTCCTTTCGTACATGACCACAATATTGAGATATGCTGATCAAGCAAATGTCTTGGCTGGATCAACCACCTCATTGTGGAAAATATTATTTTCATTCCATAGTTCCACAGACTTTCCTGACTGGGGAATGGGGGGATGGGTTTTTTGGGATGGGGGCACCAAGGACTTGAGTTTGGGGACGGTGGTGAGGTGGTGCTGAAATACATATAGTACTTGAAAAAATAGTTATAAAAAGATGTATAAGAAATACAAATGAAACTTTGGCAAACTATTACAACTACTAAATAGTTAAATTTAAAAGTTTTAAACTAAAGTTGTAAACGCATTGCAATGATTCCATTAAACATTTGAATTTTGAAGTGAACATTAACAATGAAAATGTCAAATTCGAAATTTATATTATATTCAAATTTCATAATGATGATTACAATGAAAAATGTTCAAAATAACAAAATGGAGTGAAGTGGGGCCTCTAATCATCCTCAAACTTCTCATCACTAGAACTATTGCACTACACATGCTCAAGCTCCTCCAAACAAATACTAACTAGCCCTATTTGTGTAGCATCACCATCAACTTGTGTTGGCTCCTCTCGCTCTACATTCCATTTCGATGCTAGACTCTCTTTGTATGTAAATGTCTTGCGGTCAATGAGATGCAAGGCACTATGTACAACCACAAGTTTCTCTGCTCTCCTTCAAGTAAGCATGTGTAATGTCTCCTTCCGATGTCTAAGTAGGAGAGACTTAATTAGTCTATTTTATTCCTGTAGGCTAATGTTGAAGCTAAGGGAATATTTTAATTTAATTATTTAATATTATTTGTTCCATATCTGAAGGATAATATTATTTAATTAATTTAATTAAGTTAATAAAGTGACTTTGTGGATATTTAATGAAGTTTAAAAGGTCACTTTATTATTCTTGAGTTTATTTAAAAATATCAAAAAGCGAGAATTTGAAAAGTTAGGATGGAGACAGATACAAAAGTGAAAAGGAAGGCTCATTTTGTCATGCTTGAATATTATTCTATGGTGTGATTTGGAGAGCTTTGCGAAGTTTGAAACCCTAGGACGAAAACCCAACGGGTAACTAGATTCGGTGGTGAAATGATTCTACCCTAGCCAGTTGTGGAATGAATGTTCATATTTTTACAGGGAATTCTCCAACAAAATAAGAAAAATTTGTGAAGTCTCTTCCAAAGACAAATTTTAGAATTCTAGTTGTCCATTGGGAGGTCTAGAAAAATGAGGGTATGACATATATGAATTTTAGATGTTGAAGTGCTTGTACCTGCAAATGAGAGGAATTAATATTGTTCAGATGCTTGGCCGTACCTTTTTAAAGAAGAAGAAATAAATTTATTTCTGCCAATCACATAGTATGCATGGTTGAAGGCTCTGCCAATGAAATATGGAGGGGTAAGGAATCACGTGAGTTTGATATAGGCGACATAGCAGTGAAGGAGACGTGGGGCCCCCAAATATTTTGTATTGCTGCCTAGTCTTCATTTCCTGGGCGTTGCATATACTACTTGGTGGTCGCACCTTTATTATTAAGAGCCAAGCTTCATAAGGAAGGGCCGCATAAATTTGTTGTGAGGAAGGGATGCGATAAAGAGAGTTTCCAAGGAGTTTGGGTTGTGGAAAGTCCATTGCTCAAGGGACATAGCTGTATTTCTCACCAAGTCAGCTAATATATTATTTATTACAGTTTGTAATACTTCCTGAAAATCTAGGTTATCGAATCGCTTTGTTTAGGGCATTGTTTCTAGAGACGAAATGATTTAGAAATGGGTACGGGTATGAATCTCTTTCGAATCGATCAGGTATCGGTTTTTTCCCTGTGGGTATGATTTCGGATTTGGAAAATGATTTGGGCCGTTTTTGGTAATGATGTGGCGATTCAACCCCATTTTTTTACTGATTCTACGGGATTTGATCGTATCATTTCTGATTTGTTTGCATTCGTCGACCGTTTCATTTCACCAAGCTGTGTCCTTTCTGCTTGAGTCGCGTTTGTTTCTGACTGAGCCGCGTCATTTCTGCACTTGTGTCGTCTGCCTGAGCGTCGTGTTTTACCAAGGCGGGGTTCTTTCAACCATTTTCCACCATTTTCCTTTGTGCGGGTTCTTTCCGAGTTTTTCCGCATTGTTTCTTGTATTTCCCAACATTTTTTTAGGTTTTTTTTTTTTTTTTCCAACACATTCTTATTTGCAATGTGTTTTTTTAAGGTTTTTAGGTTATATTAATATAAAATAATAATTACTATAATATTATTAATAATAATAAACTAATCGTATACAGTATATAGATTATATTTTATAATTTTTATAATTATAAATAATAATAATATAATTAAGAATATTATACATTCTAATAATAATAGATATTATTAATTAATTTATTATTATATTATAGATTTATCATAAAAAAAATATTATTATATTATAGATTGTATAATAAAATTAATACTATTAATAATACAGATTATAAAATATTCAATATATATATATATATATGACATTCTAAACTTAATTTTGTTTCTAGGTTATATATATATATTTGAATATTTTATTATGTTTTTGTATAGACCTACCCGTTTCCGTACCAATCCCCCCCAAAATTTTGGCGTACCCATGTACCCGTACCCATGCCCATACCCGATTCAGCAACCTAGCTGAAAAAATATATATTGTAGCAGATTTCTGAGTTGGGAATTTTTAACAGATTGGAAATATCATATAAAATATATATTGATATTGTGAATTATTTTTATAAGGCTTGTTGTTATGAATGTTACATTATGCGGGATGCATATTTTGTAATCTGTGCACAAGCATTTACCTTTTTTGTGAAAACAAACTGGAAACACACTCAGAACAGCAGCAGGTTAAATGTTTGACGAAATGCCTATTCACATGGTTTGGTAAAGGTGGAAATCTTTTACATCCAAAGTTGCCTTGGGATATTTCAGCATGTTCATCTTAAGGGAGTGGATGAAGTTATAAGTAGACTAGTTTCTCTCAACAGCAGAAGAACTAGAAACCTGAGATAGCAAACGAATTGTTAGAGAGGTAGTCAAAGAAGTTGGCCCATGCATAGTCCACAAATTGGGTCCTCTTATGCCATAGTTTTCCTATCCATCTTGGCCTCGTCAGAATAACTCCTAAGAGTGACAAATTTTGTTTGCTCATTATGAATGATGTTGACCTCTATAGAATCATACATTTTTTGGATGACCTTTATGAACCTCACCTTCACCTCAGCGTCTTGTATGGGTGTAACTCTACTGGGCTTTTGCACATACCACTTGGGGTTCAATACATATGCAACCATGTGCAAGGGAGTGTTGAGCTTCTCCCATTTTTGATGATTGATTGTATGAATATGTTCATTGTAGAATTGCAATGTGGGGTCCTTGTAAGAGACCTGGTGTCTCTCAGCCCCGACTGCTGATGGCGAATGCAATTTTTTTTTGTGTTTTGTTGTTTTGTATTGTTGTTTTGGTGATTTTTGTGCAATAAGATGAATGGTGCGATTTTGATAAAATGCTTCAAAAATTTATAAAAAAATACAAGATTACAACTACTACAACAAATCAACTTCTAGAGTGGTGGTAAATGATTTTATTGACTTGCTGAATGCTTACAATACTGAAATGATAACATGTAGACAAAAAGGCAACAATATTTAATTAAAAACCTGGCTTATTTGCAGCCACTTGAAAGAAGAGAAAATGGTACGGCTAGCTTCAAATATAGACTTCTTCTGCTCAAAGATGGATGCAAAACCCTCTGGAGATCTAGGCGTCACCATTGGAGAAGACAAAATGCAAAAAGGAAATGAAATATACCGAGCCAAATTTTTTTATTTTTTTTGCAGTGCGGTTACATACAACATGCACCCGTTAGGGTTAGCAAATAACTAAACAATGCAGAATTCAACTCTAACCAAGGATGTACACCAGGATCCCGAGATGGGCAAGGTGTTAGCATGTGGTCAGAGGATCTCGATGCAATGCACAAACTGAAATAACCCTAACCAAGGATGCGCCAGATGACAGCATGCATATGGTCAGAGGATCTTATGCATTTCAGAACAAGTACCTCTAACCAAGAATGTGTCCAGGATGGACGATCATATGGTCAAAGGGTCCCTATCACTAATATTGCTGAAAGTAACTCAACACCAAGTATGTGCTACCCAATTCAGAATGGAATTGAGGCGACCATATGGCGGAGATGTTAATCTATGATGCAAACTCAAAGCAATTAGGCGGCAAGCCAGCCTCTTCCACTTATTCAGTGGGCAATACAAAGTATGAATAGCAAGAATAAGAGAAATGCTGACAGTACTACTGTTCAGCTTACAATAATAGAGATTTCCTGCCAATAGTCATAGAATACTAAGAAGATAATGCTGCTGCAGTAAGGTACCCCTTTGATGAACTAGATGATTCCCAGCCCTATCCCAACTCAAATGATTGATATTATGCAAACTGATATAAATGTGCAAGGACTGAAATTGCATTACAGCAGTACAGAAACTTAATGAAATGCCCACAACTCCCTCAATTGCTAACCAAATGACTCCAAACAAAATGCATAAACTACCTAAGATGATGGCGCCCCAAAACCAATGAAGAAACTAACCTTAAATGTTGCTATTTATTTTTGCACGAATTTCCAAGCAAGCTGAAATGGTACGACCCTCAAGGAAGGGCGATTTCCTCATGAAAAAATCAATTCTTGTTTATAAAATCTGAAACTTGGCAAGAATGGTCGCTCAAGGCTAGGAAACACAAATGATCAGTACCCAGAATGATAATAAATTTATTTTCAAAGTTATGAGTAAAACTACAGTTTCAGCCTTAATATCAGCAACTTCTGAAAATGACATGAAATGCAAGTAACTAAGTGCCAAATGATGAAACAACACAACAATGCAATTCTCACTACAAAATCCACTCAACTATCACTAACTCATCACTAGTTGCTATTTTGCAAGCAAGAAGCAATGCCCAAGCTAGGAGGCCTTCATTCCTCGAAGCGATCCAATACCATTCCGGCAAAGTAACATTACTGTAGACATAAGATAATTCAAATGAAGACCCAAGACCTTCTTTTATAACTTGGTGAAGACTCTCCAGAAGCTTCTAGAAACCCTAACTTTTCAAATTTGAAACATCTCCTTTTCCCTCCAAGATGGCCTCCCACTTTTCAAGGTCAATTTGACTTTTGATTTAAGAATAATTTCCTCAATAAGATAGGCGTCTCTTTTCCAAGCATTGTTTTTTCCTTTTAGAAAATATTAAATCATCTACATGAGGCGCCACCCATAAAGACCACCTTTTAAAACAACTTAAGTTCAATCACTAGGCTAAGGGGGGGGTCAACAGCAAAATATAACATTAGAACATGACTTTATTAAAATAATTCGAACTTATCTCTCCAATTGTGCCCCAAAGCCAAAGTTGAGCAAGCCAACTAAACAGACTGAAGTAGAAGGCCAACCGTGCCGAAACCAACAGGACCACTGCCAGAAATAGAATTTACTAAAAATAGTAAATTCATGAAAGTGCTCGGAATGCCAAGAAAAACACATCACTGCGAAGCTCATGAAAAACCCATAAGGAATTCATAGTTCAATCACCAATTCACGAGCAAAAGCATCCTCCAACCAAGAAACCCTAATTTTATTCCCGAGTAGCCTACGGGTCTCCAGAATAGGCCAATGGTCAACAAAAAAGATCATGCTTGAGAAGGGGACATTATAGTCTGCCCTCCCCAAGATTGCTTGTCCTCAAGCAATCGCAAGTCTGGATGCTATAGAATCTCATCATTCTTTGTAATGTCCCCTTTTTCATGCGCGATGGATTTTAGAGGAATTAGCCTATTCCTGATTCTCGTAGGCTAATGGAGCTTCATCAGAGGGTCGTTTGGCAAATACCCAGTTGATTGGTTGGCTCATTTCTTGGTCATATGAAGGTTTTCCTATTATCACCATGGATGTTTCTAATTTTGGAAACCTTATTTTATGTTATAATGTTATATTGCACTTTAGGAGTTGGGTTATATTTTATATTATTATAAAGTGCAATATTAAAATAATAAAATAATAAAATAATATTCCTTCTAGAAGGTGACTTGGGAAAGTTCTAGAAGGAGGCCGACCTATTGAGGAAAAAAAATAAATAGGGATTGAGGGCTCATTTCTTATCATCCAGATTTGTTGTTGTTGTTGTTGATGTTGATGGTTGTGGAGCCTAGGGTTTCTGCAGATTACTTCATTGTCATAGGAAACAAAAACTTCCTATTGATAGCAATTTTGAGGGTGTGAAATATCACTTGAATTATTGCAGCTGGGAGAAAGTTACTTCAGACTTTCTATTCGTGCTTTATTGTGGAAATTATTTGAGTACAATAGCTGATGTATTATTGTACTTATTTTGAGTAAAGTATTTGACTTGCAACAGCTGATGTATTGTTGCATTTGATGGAGAAGTTACTTCAGCAGCTGATGTATTGCTGAGATTGATTATTTTATTGAGCAAATTTGTGGAGATTCAATTTGGAGAATAATTGTTGACTGTGATTTATCATTTCATCATCTTAAGGAGTGATATTTTGTAAAGTTTCAGTTGCATTTTCAGACCTTCATAATCTGCTGTCATGGAGGTTGATCAGCCTATGTGAGTCTCATGTTTTTGCTCATATCTTTCGATTGAGGAGGCCAATCATTCTGGGTATTGTTGTATTTAATTTCTATTGTCGAGACAATCGTTTTAAGGGCAAATTGGAGGGCGTTTGGTGCTGCAATTAATTATCTAAACTTTTGCTAGGCAAGAACAGGGGTAGTAGCTTGAGTATTTCGATTTGAACTTGGAAGGTGCCTATCACATTGAATTTTTTATTGTTTCTTCATCAACAATATTGGGCGCCATCATTACCAGGTTCTTGCATTTACTAAGTAGTTTGCATTGTCATCATAGGCATTTTAGTTGCTGCTGTAAGTGAATACTCAGAAAATCAGATTTGACACTATTGTCAAACAGTTGTAAGCCAAGAGTCTTGGCCAATTTATAGCATCATTGTAGTAGACATTTTATTACAAAGAAGGAGATATAAGTTGTTGGTCCAATACTATTGTAATTGAATATGTTATTGTCATTCATGATCAACTTATTAGTTTGCATGCCAATAGTTTGTCAAAATGTCAATTGGCTGTAGGTTCTCTTTGGGCATAAATAATGTTATAATTTTGCATACCAAGCGTTTGTATTAATGTCACTTGGCTGTAAGTGCATAAATGTCATCTTAGGTTGCATCCAAAGTGTTTGTCATAATTACTAGTTGCTGTAGTTGCATATTGCAAGTAGTTTCAGTCACATATATGCATTGAATATTGTTAAAATAAGTTGCACATTCATGTTAGGTCATTGTTTAGTCAATTTAGAGTCATTTGTAAACATTCTCATTGATGCTAATTGAAGAAAAGAGTCATTAAAGCAAACTGAAATGTTATATCAGTCATATGACCCTTGTATGTGAAGTGTTTGACAAAATTTCCAAGGCCAAAAATCAAAAGTTTTCAATCAGATTTGAGCAGGGTCATTACAGTGGTATCAGAGCTGGTTTATGAAGTGTTTGACAAAATTTCAAGGGCAGCAAAAAGAGTTTTTGAGTTAGTTTGGGCTAGGCTCATTACATTCTCCCAAGTCGCATCCTCCATAGGCATGTTCTTCCAGTTCACCAAATACTCTTTGATTGTTCTTTTTCTCAAAGAACGCTCTCTGGAATCAAGAATTTCTTCAGGAATCAAAACTAACTGTCCTTCTTCATCCAAAGGTGGCAACTGTGATGAAGCAATAACGTTGTGTCCAAGTGCCTTCTTGAGGCGAGACACGTGGAAGACATTGTGCACTTTGCTACTTGAGGGTAGCTCCAACTCATAAGCTACTGCTCCCACCTTTTTGATAACCTTGAACGGCCCATAGAAGCGAGGTTTGAGCTTCTCAGCTCCACTCTTCTTGAGAGTAGACTGTTTGTAAGGCTGTAGTCGAAGATAAACCATATCTCCAACCTCAAAAGAGCGCTCAACACGCCGCTGATCAGCGTACATCTTCTGCTGATTCTGTGCAATCTGAAGATTGTTCTTCAATGATTTCAAGATATCTTGACTCTACTGTAACAAATCCTTGCCTTGAGGGGCTTTGCTATTACCAAACACCAAATCAGCAAAGCTAGGAGCCTCATAACCATAAAGAGCCATGAAAGGTGACATCCTTATTGACATGTGAAAAGAAGAATTATAGCAATACTCGCCTATGTGAAGCCATTTCACCCATGCTCTTTGCTGCTCTGAAACATAGTTCCTCAAATAACCTTCCAACCACTTGTTCACTATCTCTGTTTGTCCGTCAATTTGAGGGTGATAACTAGTGCTTGGGGTAAGCACTGTACCACTCATCCTAAAGACCTCTTGCCAAAAAGTGCTTAGGAACTTGCTGTCCCTATCACTCACAATGTTTTTTGGCAACCCGTGTAATCTAAATACCTCATGAAAGAACAGATCTGCGACTTGAGCTGCTGAAAAAGAGCTGGTAATGGCAAAGAAATGAGCAAATTTTGTTAGTCTATCCACTACAACATAGATGCAGTCTTTCCCTTGGACCTTGGGCAACCCGGTGATGAAATCCATTGATATGCTTTCCCATTTTTGATTGGGAATAGGGAGAGGTTGCAGCAGACCAGCAGGTAGAGTATGCTCATTCTTGTTCATTTGGCAAGTGGGACACTCCTGAATGTAGCGTTGAACTTCCCCTTTCAGCCCTTTCCAAGAAAATCTTTCCCGAATCTGCCTATATGTCTTGAAGAACCCCTGATGACCAGCAAGTGGGATGTCATGAAATGTCAACAAAATCTTCTTTTTGAGCTTAAAATCAGCCACCAAAAAGATTCTACCCTTGTAGTGTATCAGCCCTTCAACCACCTTGTACCTTTCGTCTTGAAAAGTACCCTCAATGATGCTGGTTGCAAATTGATTTTTGGCATAATCAGCAAGCAACATGTTCTTCCAATCAGCGGTAAGCTCACATAATGAGCTCAAATGAGGTCTTCTGGATAAAGCATCAGCCACTATGTTGTTTTTCCCCTTGACATACTCAATGTCAAAATCGTAAGCTTGAAGCTTACTCACCCACTTTTGTTGCCTCTCATTCAAATCTTTCTGATGCATGAAATGCTTGAGACTATTGTGATTAGTCTTGACCACAAACTTGCTTCCCACCAAGTATTGTCTGAACTTGGTTAATGCATGCATGATTGCAAGCATTTCCTTGTCATAGATGGAGTAGGCCCTTTCAACTCCTCTTAATTTTCTGCTCTCAAACACGATGGGATGCTTATCTTGTATCAAAACAGCCCCAAGGCCTTCGCCGGATGCATCACACTGTAGCTCGAAGGGCTTGGAAAAATCAGGAGTAGCTAGGACGGGACAATAACTCATTATCTTCTTAAACTTGTCGAAAGTACTCTGAGCCTTTTCTGACCAGCAAAAAGCCCCCTTTTTTGTGAGGTCAGTAAGAGGAGCAGCATTCTGTGAGTATCCCTTCACAAACCTTCTGTAAAATCCACAAAGACCCAAGAACCCTTTCAAATGTGTCAAGTTCTCAGGAGGTGGCCAATCAACAATTGCCTTGATCTTTTTAGGATCAACCTTTACTCCTTCAGCACTGATTATGTGACCAAGGTAAAGTAGCTCTTTCATTCCAAATTCACATTTGGATTCTTTGGCAAACAAGCTCTCTGATTCTAGGATGCTAAACACTTCCTCCAAGTGCTTGAGATGTTCTTCCCATGTTTTGCTGAAAATCAAGATGTCATTAAAAAATATCAACACAAACTTCCTCAACTGCTTCTGAAAGACTCTGTTCATACAAGACTAGAAGGTAGCAGGAGCGTTAGTCAACCCAAATGGCATGACTAGGAACTCAAAGTGACCATAGTGACATCTGAAAGCTGTCTTCTCAACATCAGATCCTCTCATCCGAATCTGATAGTAGCCCGACCTCAAATCTATCTTTGAAAAGAACTTGGCTCCATGTAGCTCATCAATGAGCTCATCTATCCTCGGAATAGGGTATCGGTTTTTAATGGTGCTTTGATTCAAAGCACGATAATCCACACACATGCGGATGGTACCATCCTTCTTCTTCACAAGAACAACTGCTGAAGCGAAAGGACTCTTGCTTGGACGAATGAAGCCCATCTCCAAGAGTTCCTTAATGTTCTTCTCAATCTCATCTTTTTGCTTCTTAGGGTACTGATATGGAGTTGTAATAACTGGTTTAGCTCCTTCCTTGAGCTCAATGACATGTTCTGAACCCCGATCAGGCGGTGGCCCAGGGGGTAAATCAGCAAACACCTTGCTCTTCTGGGTGAGTAGAGACTGAATATCAGGAGGGTAGTCTCTCTTTGTTTCAACTGAACTAGCAGGAAGGACCATGTACTCCGCAGCCCATTCAACTTGATCTTGCCGAATCAACCTTGCCATTCTCTTGAATGACACAATTCGAGGACCACCATTAGACATCCCTCTGAGCACCACCTTCTTTCCATCGGATTGAAACTTAAGCTCCATAGTTTGCAGATTTAGGGAGATCTCTCCAAGTGAACGCAACCATTGAATGCCTAGGACGACATCCGTATCTCCAATGCTAACCACATAGAAGTCATCCTTGACTTCATAGTTGCCCAATTGCATGGACTTGTTTGAAATCTTCTTGGTGCATGAGATGTGAAACCCATCAACAACCATAACTCTGAAGCCTTCAAAATCTTCTGTTTGCAGCCCTTTTTTGGCCACCACAGCTTCATCAATGAAGTTATGTGTTGCCCCAGTGTCAATCAGAGCAACTATTCGCTGCCTTTTAATCATCCCTCGAACTTTGAAGGACTCATTCTTTTGAAAGCTCGAAAGCTGAGCCAATGTACCTCCACTTCCCCTTTCGTCTTCGGACTCTTCTGGAGCTCTTTCTACTTCGCTGTCCTCAAAATCAGACTGCTGATCTGAAAAATCAGAATTGCTTTCTTCAGCTGAATAGTATTCAATTTGATGAAATTTGACTCCTTTTGGGCAAACATGATTTTGGGACCATTTTTCCCTACAACGGAAACATAACCCCTTTCTTCGGAGTTCATTGAGTCTCTGGATCCAATCTTGTGACATGAGGTTTATGCTGTTTGAATTCTTTATGATGAGGTCTTTGATGAGGTCTTTTTCCTCTATCCCCTTTGTGAAATGATGGCTTGGATTGAAACTTTGCTTTGGGAGCAGCCCACTCCATGTTTCTTGCTTTCTTCATTGCCTCCTGTAGGGAGGGTGGATCAAAAGCTTTAATCCAACCCTTGAGTGGCTCCATCAACCCTTCACTGAATAGGATCACCAATCGTCTCTCCGTGATTTCAGTGACCATTACTGAAAGTCTTTGAAACTCGGCTATGTAGGCATCAACTGTGCCATGCTGCTTCAACTGTGCCAACTCCCTGAAATGCACTTCTGGATCTTTCTTCTTGAATCTCTCTATGAGTCTATTGGTAAACTCATCATAGGTAGTGATAGACCGATGACCCAAGGTGACTAGGCCATGGTACCACCACTCATGCGCCACCCCATCCAGGTGTAGCGTAGCGAACTTTATTGCTTCCTCTTCTGCCATAGGTCTAAGAGCCAGATAGTTGTCTAACTTCTGTATCCAAGCTCGAGTAGAACTACTATCACTTCCGTCAAAGTGTGGAAGCATAACTTTGTTGATTGCTTGATACAAGTCCCCTTGTATTGATGTTCTCCTTTGTTCATAGGGTCTTCCTTGTCCTCTATTCTTCCTTCTAAGGTCCATGAAATCGCTGAAAGTCATGTCCATCTTGACTTCATCAGGAAGAGTGTCATACTCAGTACGGCCGACTCTTAATTGATCTAAAAAAGATGCATTTTCTTCAGGATCAGGCCGAGGGTTTACTGGTGCCAAGAATGTGGGTTTGAATGGTCTGGCAGTATAAAATCCCGAACCAATTTTTTCCGATTTTTGCCAAGAACACAACAATGCATAAAGCACCCGTTAGGGTTAGATAATTCAAACCAGCAGTTACAATATAACTCTTTGCCAAGAATGCGCACTCAATCTCAACAAGAGAGAGGCTGTCATATGGCAAGAGGATCATTAGTACATTAATCAGAACTGCAACTGGAAGTAACTCTAACCAAGAATGCGCTGGATGACGACGAGCATATGGTCAGAGGATCCCTATCTTCTATTATGCTGAAAGTACACTCAACACCCAGAATGTGCTTTCAAACCCGGAGTGGGGATGGAGCTACCATAGGGCGGAGATGTAAGATATTACAATGCAAATCAAAGTAAATAGGCGGCAAGCCAGCCTCTTCCACTTACCCAGTGGGAAATACAGTAAAATAGAGAGCAGAAGAGAGAATGTTGACAGTACTATTGTTCAGCTTACAAAATATCAGAAGATGCATGCAATGAACAAGATTAGAAGCTCTCCACTGCTGCAGCAATAGATATGATCATTCCAAGACTAATTATAACCTTCCAGACACAAACTCTTCACCAAAATGCAAATTACTCAAGACTGAAATAACAGACCAGCAACTTGAAATGCATAACCAGCAACCCTAGAACCCACTAAAATACTCACAACTCACTCAATACTTGCCAGAATGACATGAGACTAGATGCAAATGAAAGCTAGGATGATGACAATGAATTCCAAGCTGAGAAATGACCAACAAAATGCAGTATTATTTTTGTGCACACTTTCCAAGACAGCCCCAAAATGGTGCAGCCATGAAGAGGGGTGATTTTTAAATATAAAATTCTAGACACCTTTTAAAAATATGGAAACTCCCAAGAAGGGTCGCTCCAAGCTGGAAAACACAATGGAAAACTACCCAGAATGATAATATTTTTATTTCCAAAGATATGAGCAATTCATACATTCAGCTATGCTATTCAGCAACTTCAAAAAGAGACAGAAAATGCAAAACTAGAACTCCAAAATGCAAGATACTCAACTGAAATGCAAGACAAACCTATTACAAACTATCTCTCAACTAGTTGCTATCTTTCAAGCAAGAAGAAGAGCCAAGCTAGGAGGCATTCATTCCTCGAAGCAATCCCAGCACCATTCCGGCAGCATAACAATATTCAAGTCATAAGATACTGAAATGAAGGCCCAAGGCTTCCTTATATAATTTTGAGAAGACCCTCCAGAAGCTTCTAGAAAAGAAACCCAAATTTTCAAATTTGAATTGTCTTCTTTTCCCTCCAATTTGGGCGCCCCCTTTCTCAAGGTTTAATTTTACTTTATTTTAAAATCTTCACTCCATAAAATGGGCGTCCTTTTCTCCAAGTAATATTTTGAACTTTAATATAATAATTCACCTCAATGAGGCGTCCACCACCCATAAAGACCACCTTTTAAAACAACTTAAAGTTCAATCACTAGGCAAAGGGGGGGGTCAACAGTAAAATATAACATTAAAATATGACTTTATTTAAATAATTTGACTTATCTCTCCAAATGCGCCCTAAAGCCAAAAATGAACAAGCCAACTGAATTGACTGAAGAAGAAAGCCAACTGCACTGAAAACTGCATGATCACTGCCAAAAATAGAATTTACTAAAAATAGTAAATTCGGAAAGTCGCTCGGATCAAACTGCATGCGACACCATTGCGAAGCTTTCTGAAAACCCAAAAAGAATCCAGAATCCAAACAACCAAACTCCAACAAGCAAAATCCTAAATCATCAAGAGAACCCATCAAACAGCCGAAAACCCTAATTCTGCCACTGACCAGCCGATAGCACACTGGGAATAGGCTACCAATCACTGAAAAGTGAAGTGCTAAAAACGGGGACATTATAGGCAGAAATGTACGTGCTACTTGCAGTAGGTTGGGCAGCATGTCCATTTTGCGGAATGGAAGCACTATGTTCTCCGACATGCTCTGGATTGTTCTGTTGAATGGGGTTCTGACCCAATTTTCCCATCATGAGAGATACCATATCCAATAAAGCATCCATCTTCCTATCGAACCTTTGTCCCGGACTTGGTGTTCTTTCTTTACTCTTCCCACTGTCATTCTTGTTGCCCGAAATTCTCTCATTACCACCTGAAGTCCTTTCATTATCCCCCATTTCTGTTTCCTGAGAAGGCCCCCAATGAGCCCTCAAAACCTCTGATGCTGTCTGACCTTCTGGAACCTGATAGAGCTGTTTCTGACTGGTATCCTTCTTGTATACCCTTGCTAAGTATCTCTGTTCTCTGTCACTCATAGAAGGCTTATTTCACAGGATGGCAGGATGCATAGCTCTGATACCGCTGAAATATACCGAGCCAAATTTTTTATTTTTTTTGCAATGCGGTTACAAACAACATGCACCCGTTAGGGTTAGCAAATAACTAAACAATGCAGAATTCAACTCTAACCAAGGATGTACACCAGGATCCCGAGATGGGCAAGGTGTTAGCATGTGGTCAGAGGATCTTGATGCAATGCACAAACTGGAATAACCCTAACCAAGGATGCACCAGATGACGGCGTGCATATGGTCAGAGGATTTTATGCATTTCAGAACAAGTAACTCTAACCAAGAATGTGTCTGGGATGGACGATCATATGGTCAGAGGGTCCCTATCACTAATATTGCTGAAAGTAACTCAACACCAAGTATGTGCTACCCAATCCAGAATGGAATTGAGGCGACCATATGGCGGAGATTTTAATCTATGATGCAAACTCAAAGCAATTGGGCGGCAAGCCAGCCTCTTCCACTTATTCAGTGGGCAATACAAAGTATGAATAGCAAGATGTAATGAATCGAACCAATTTTTTTTTCAAACTTTGAGATGATCACAACAGCACCAAAGTACCCATTAGGATTAGCTCAAATAAAAACCAACAACTGAAGGAAAGAGCCTCAACACCAAAAATGTGCTTTCCAACCCAAGCTGGGTAAGAAGCTACCATATGACGGAGATTTTATTAACAATGATGCTATGCAAGTAAAATAATCTCAACGCCAAGCATGTGCATTCCTAACCCGAAGTGGGAAAGGTGCTATCATATGGCGGAAAAACAGAAAGCAAATATAATGTAGACTGAACAAGGGCCAGTCTCATCCACAACCATGGGAATGAAAGTGATTAAATTGAAAGTAAACTAGGTGGCATAGCCATCCTCTTCCACTAAAGTGAGGATACAAAATGTAAAGTGCAGAAAGTAAAAGAGCTGATCAGTACTACTGATAGCGTTACAATATGATGAACAATCTGCAAATACAATGAAATATAGATAACCAATGATCTCCAAAATGTTAGGAAATGAACTTCAAACAAGTACAAGCTATACAAGCTATCCAACATATGAAATATAGCAAAAGGGACTAAAATATCAGGTCTGATATAAAATTGCAGCAATCAGAAAATTGATACCAGCAAGCCCTAGAATCACCAAAATGCTCATAACTTCGTCAAAACACCTCCAAATGATGTGGAACTGAATGCAAATGAGAGCTAGGAGTTGAGCAACCAAGACCAAGCCAAGAAACTCCTCCAAATAGCAGTGATTTATTTATGCACGCTTTCCAATGCAACCTCAAAGAAGGTACGACCTCTAGAAATGTTCTACATAAAGATAAAATCCGAGACACCTCTAAAAAATCTGAAAACTTGCAAGGAGGGGCGCCCAAGGTAGACTAAAGCATAGGGCCAATACCCAGAACCACCAAAAAATCGTGCATGGACTTATGAGCAGATTTGTATTTCAGCAAAACCCTAACCAGCAATTGCAAAACTGACAAATCTCTAAAATCTTCAACCTTGATGCTCTGTCTGCTAGTCTGGATAAGAAGCAGTCTCTGAAAACTTAGCTAGGTGCTATCTTTCAAGCACGAAACCAAGAGAAAGAACTAGGAGGTATGCATTCCTCGAAGCAAGCTCTGAAAGTATTTCAGCAGCATAACAGTATGATAAGCAACAATAGATAATCCAATTGAAGGCCAAGTCTCATATTTATAACTTTTCTATCTCCAAATTCAAATCTTCTTTTCCCTCCAATTAGGGTGCCTAAATGAAATTCACTTTTCACCTTTTCTCCAAATTTCATTTGCATTTCATTTCCAACCCATATGTGGAAATATAATTTAATAAAATGCAAATATATAACTTGCAAATATTTCACTAAAAGATTTAAGTGAAATATTTAATTAAACTCAAATGTCTCCAAGCTAGGCGTCCCCTTTTGCCTTAGGACATATTTCACTTAAATATTAATTCATCAAATAAGGCCTCTGTTGTGACCTTTTCACACATCGCCCCATTCAAAATGGGGACCCCTAATTTTTGCTCCATTCCTCGTCTTTTGGCTTTGGTTTTGTCTCTCTCTCTCTCTTTCTGTCTCTTTTCTGCTAACTGCCTTCGGGGGATGTGTCCGTCATTGAGCTTAAACGTGAATTTGGCCAAGTCTGTAGAATTAGGGTTTTGAACTTCCTTGCCTATTTGAGGTCAAATGAAGTGAATAAATTGAAAATTGAGACTAACATTGTTGTCAATATGCTTCCAGCAAGTCTCTACTGGAATTTCATCAGATTCTGACAACTTACTATTTTTAGTAACTGCGTAATTCAGGACATTCCTTCAGCGTTCTTGAAGTTTTAATGGTCACACTGCATTCAGAGCACATCAAGCTGCTCGCGTGCAAAATTTGAGCTGAAACCGACAACTTACTATTTTTAGCAGTTCAGCTTCCGGAGCCAATTTCAGGGCCTATATGCGGAATTTTTCAGCACATGTCTAGAGATTCCTTCTGGGTTTTCAGAGACCTTCGCGATGGTGTAACATGCAAAGTGAGATAACGACTTTCAGAATTCAGTCTTTCGAGGCTATTTTTAGGGTTTGCATGTCAGGGATTCCTTTGCATGTCTGCATATTCTTTATGGGTTTTTTGAGATCTACGCAGTGGTGTGACATGCAAACGGAGATAATCACTCCTTCAGCAACTTACTATTTTTAGCAGGTACTACTCTGGCAGCTGCCCGACACTTCAGAACCACGAACTGATCAACATGCAACAGAAACGAGGTCAAATAGAGCTCATTTGAGGAACATGCAGGAAAATTAGGGTTTCGAGCTTGAGGACTAAAAATGAGGAATTAGGTGTCAAAATGTCCAAAACTGAAGTATCCACCATGGTCAGCATCTTCTGAGGAGTTTGTTGGCAAAATTTGAAGGCAATCAGAGCACTTACTATTTTTAGTAAGGCATTCTCGATGCAGGCTATAAATTGTAAGTCAATCTCAGGTGCCAGTGCAAACAGGCAAGTTCACCAACAAGGAGCACGTTGTTCAAATTTCAACTCGAATGGAGCTAAGGAAGTCTCAAAAACAAGCACTTACTATAAATAGTAAGTCACTTCAGAAGCAGCTATAAATAGTAGGTCAACATCAAGTCTCAGTATGAACAGGCCAAACATGTGATGAGGACCCCTTGGCGCGAATTTCGAGACAAACGAAGTTGTTGAGAATGGAGAATCAGACAATTGCTATTTTTAGTAGGCATGGGCAGAGAAATTAGGGTTTCCTAAAATCAAGGGCGGAGCAGGACAGTCGTGCAAAAGCAACATCCAGCTATAATCACCACACTTCAAGCATTTAGTACATGAAATTTGAAGACTTTATGAGCAATTACTATTTTTAGCAGGTTGCTAAAAATAGCAGGTGCATACAGGCATCAGGCCCCGACAGCACGATCACACCATGAAGTCCAAAACAGGGCGAAAATCAAGCTTTCTGGAGTCAGAAGTCCGTTGAAAGCACGAAATTCGAGGAACTTTCTAAAAATGGAAAGTCAGAGCAAATTAGGGTTAGCAGGAGAAAATCACCCTAAATCTGGCAAAAGGCATGAAATTCACCAGGTTTGATAAAATTTGGAGTCCGACATCAAAATTCACCTTGATAAGCTGAAGATAGATGAAAATGCTACTAACTCTGGAAAATTGAAAGCTTGCCTAGGTAAATGCGCCCTTGGAGGTTGGAAAATTGTCTAAGTCAAGAAATTTGAAGCTCTGGGCCTCATATGCGCCTGACTTGAAGAGGATGAAGGAAAAGTTTCTAAGGCACTTAAAATTTGAAGCACCACCTGCCAAATGTGCCCAGCCTAAGGAGTGAGTTGAAAAAGTTTGAAGTGGTTGAAAATTGAAAGTTCCATGGGTCAAATGCGCCCCCCTTCTTGACTTGGGAAAATTTTCTAAGTGTTCAAAGTTAAAAGTTACCCCTTGCATTTGCGCCATTATGCCTAGAGACTCAAAATTTTGCCTAAGGCATGAAAACTGGAAGTTGGCATGGTGATATGCTCCCTTGAGACCAAGGATGGGTGGAAAATTTTCTAAGTGTCGAAACTGGATGCTCAACCTATGATTTGCGCCCAAGCTATAAAGTGGAAACATGACCTCCTATTTGCGCCTAGTGAAGAGATTGAAACTCAAAAATTTATCTAAGTCATGGAAATTTGATACTCCCCATGCTATTTGCGCCCCTGAGCTTAGAGTCACAAAATTTGAATCTAGACCATGGATTTGCGCCTAAGCTTGAAGGGTGGAAAATTTTCTAAGTGTCGAAACTGGATGCTCAACCTGTGATTTGCGCCCAAGCTATAAAGTGGAAACATGACCTCCTATTTGTGCCTAGTGAAGAGATTGAAACTCAAAAATTTATCTAAGTCATGGAAATTTGATACTCCCCATGCTATTTGCGCCCCTGAGCTTAGAGTCACAAAATTTGAAGCTAGACCATGGATTTGCGCCTAAGCTTGAAGAGTGGAAATTTTCTAAGTGATGAAACTTGAAGTCCAAGGGTAGAAGAGGAATTGATGAAATTGACTAAGGCGTGGAATTGAAAGTTACTCCTGTGATTTGCGCCCCAAACTCAAAGCTCACCCATTGATTTGCGCCCTTGAGGAAATGAAGAGAGCCATACGAGAGGGAGATAAATGGATAAACGGTGTTCGCACTGAGGCGGAGAAATTCATGGCCGACCTTGTCTCATCTTTTCAGAGGGCATCGGGTATCCTTTCGCGCTTGGATGGTGTCAAGCAAGCTTGGGGAGACACCCATATTTTTCAGGACAAAACTATTCCCCGCCTTGCTGTTTTGATGCGTGTGCCCACACAAACTTTGGTAAATGAAGGAGTGATCCAGGTCGGGGACAGGTATGATTTTCTTGGGTGGCATTCAGTTGCATTCACTGGAAAGGGCTTCTTCGACATGGTAGCTGCGGAGTCTTCCAAAATCAAGAAGGCAATGAGGAATATTCACGAGGGCATCCTCAATACATTGGATGCATTGTTCGCCAAGAGGCTAGCTCCTGAGGAGGTAGAGATAGACGGATTGAAGGCAAGGTTGCAACCTTTCTTCTCCGAGATGAAGATGTTCTCTCAACTTGACTTTGAGAACATCTCGACGTTTTCAGCAATTATTCAAAGCACACAGGAGTCTATTGAGGCTTGGGGAAAGTCTTGCGATAGACATGAACAGATGGTGGCTATCCTTGAATATTAGCTTAATCTTACTTTGGCAATTTCTAAGGAGGAAGTTCATGAGGTACTGGCCCGGTTCGTAGCATACGCGGTCAGAGAGAAGAGCAAGGGAATTCGAGTCATGGATGAGAATCTTCTAGAGGGATAGTGGGCATTAATTGCCTATAGTGGTCAAGGAGGAATCTGCTATTTTTGGGTTCATTAATGACGCCACTCCTCCACCTTCTGGCGGTTTTTAGGGCAAATCTTGTCTAGGGCTGAGGTGGCTCGATCTGAGCCCTCCATTGTAATTCAATTTGGACCATCCATTGAAATTGGCCAGTTATATAAAGGGGAGTCCCCTCATTTGTACACAAGTAGTTAGCAATTTGTGAAATATCAGAGCAGAATAGAGAGTAGACATTTTGGAGTTAGAGTAGTTTTCATTGCATTGTTTAAAGAAAAAGGGGAATTCTCCCTTTGAGAATTTTTGTAAGAGATTGTCACGAAAGCTAATCATAATAAAAGCATTTCATTGATGGTGAACTCAACTTTTGTTGTGAGTAGTTTGTGAAGTTTCTTCTTCCTTTGACTTCAAGTAGGACTTAATTTTCATGTTAATAGTTAGTTATGGGTGTTTACGTTTGATGTAAGTGAGCTTCTTTAATCCATACCACTAACAATCTTACTGATGGTAAGCTTGTCCTGCGTGGTCAACTGGAATGCTTTATACTTAACTTCGGTCAAGATTCGTGTGTAGCTATGCATCGTTGTGATGGTACTTGCATCATTGAATCGTGATTTGAACATCTTTTCTCTCCTTTGAAAATTGCACTAACCTTGTCGAGGCTGTCCAACAGGAGGCTAAACAATGTTTAGTCGAAGTTCACTGAAGTTAAGCTTAACATCCCTTGCATTTAGGATAGAATTTAGATTTTCTAAACCTTGCATCCTTTTTAATTCTGCACACTTTTGGTTAGCTTTAGGAAACTCACACTTCAAGGCTAAATCATTCACACGAAAATCCCTTTCAAAGCATATATTTGTTGTTTGTTGCAAGTATCCTGAACAATTGTGTAAGTCCCCTCGTAAGAAAACAACAATTCACATCAAACCAACTGAGGGTGTTCCAAGTATTTTGGAACCTTGGAGTTGAACGTGTGATCTATCTCGCAATCTTAGCACACGGAATACTTTGATCAAGAGAGAACGGAGTAGCCTTCGGACCACTTTGTTCTGCTGATTGTTGCGGTCATAAAAATCACATCAACAGCCTCCAAAATGTTTAATTAATAAACATTATAAAAATCACTTATCTCTCCAAATCGTCCTCCATGCCTTAGCCAAATATTTTTCACTTAAAACATTTTTTCATCAATTATCAAACTTGCCAAAATAATCACCTCAAATGCTGGAGACCACTGCTCAAGCTGACTTGCCAGAAATAGCCATTGCACTGAACTGTTGAACTGCTGCTAAAAGTAGCACTGCCAAAAATAGTACTTACTAAAAATAGCATATTGCTAAAAATAGTAAGTTGTTCCAAACTCATTTTCTCCACATTTTGAGTAGCCTTTGCAACTTACTAAAAATAGTAAGTTTGGAAAAGTCATCTGATTCAGTTGCATGCCACACCATCGCGAAGCTCTCTGAAAACCCAGAAGGAATCCAGAAGCCAAATTGGAAAACTCCAACATGCAAGCCTCCAAAAAGCAGCCGAGAATGCAAGTCAATATCTTGTCATGCATGTTACCTCATTGCGAAGCTCTCCAAAAACCCAGAAAGCTTCACCAGACATGCGTTAGAAACTCTCGCATGCAAGACCTCAAAACCTCCTCTGAAAGTGGGAACCCTAATTTTCATTTCAGCTTTAGCCTACAAGTTTCCAGAAATAGGCTAAATCCAAACGAAGAGTGTAGGGCTAAATTGGGGACATTACACAAGAATAAGAGAAATGCTGACAGTACTACTGTTCAGCTTACAATAATAGAGATTTCCTGCCAATAGTCATAGAATACTAAGAATATAATGCTGCTGCAGTAAGTAAGGTACCCCTTTGATGAACTAGATGATTCCCAGCCCTATCCCAACTCAAATGACTGATATTATGCAAACTGATATAAATGTGCAAGGACTGAAATTGCATTACAGCAGTACAAAAACTTAATGAAATGCCCACAACTCCCTCAATTCCTAACCAAATGACTCCAAACAAAATGCATAAACTACCTAAGATGATGGCGCCCCAAAACCAATGAAGAAACTGACCTTAAATGTTGCCATTTATTTTTGCACGAATTTCCAAGCAAGCTGAAATGGTATGGCCCTCAAGGAAGGGCGATTTCCTCATGAAAAAATCAATTCTTGTTTATAAAATCTGAAACTTGGCAAGAATGGTCGCTCAAGGCTAGGAAACACAAATGATCAGTACCCAGAATGATAATAAATTTATTTTCAAAGTTATGAGTAAAACTACAGTTTCAGCCTTAATATCAGCAACTTCTGAAAATGACATGAAATGCAAGTAACTAAGTGCCAAATGATGAAACAACACAACAATGCAATTCTCACTACAAAATCCACTCAACTATCACTAACTCATCACTAGTTGCTGTTTTGCAAGCAAGAAGCAATGCCCAAGCTAGGAGGCCTTCATTCCTCGAAGCGATCCAATACCATTCCGGCAGAGTAACATTATTGCAGACATAAGATAATCCAAATGAAGACCCAAGACCTTCTTTTATAACTTGGTGAAGACTCTCCAGAAGCTTCTAGAAACCCTAACTTTTCAAATTTGAAACATCTCCTTTTCCCTCCAAGATGGCGTCCCACTTTTCAAGGTCAATTTGACTTTTGATTTAAGAATAATTTCCTCAATAAGATAGGCGTCCCTTTTCCAAGCATTGTTTTTTCCTTTTAGAAAATATTAAATCATCTACATGAGGCGCCACCCATAAAGACCACCTTTTAAAACAACTTAAGTTCAATCACTAGGCTAAGGGGGGGGGTCAACAGCAAAATATAACATTATAACATGATTTTATTAAAATAATTCGAATTTATCTCTCCAATTGTGCCCCAAAGCCAAAGTTGAGCAAGCCAACTGAACAGACTGAAGTAGAAGGCCAACCGTGCCGAAATCAACAGGACCACTGCCAGAAATAGAATTTACTAAAAATAGTAAATTCATGAAAGTGCTCGGAATGCCAAGAAAAACACATCACTGCGAAGCTCATGAAAAACCCATAAGGAATTCACAGTTCAATCACCAATTCACGAGCAAAAGCATCCTCCAACCAAGAAACCCTAATTTTATTCCCGAGTAGCCTACAGGTCTCCAGAATAGGCCAATGGTCAACAAAAAAGATCATGCTTGAGAAGGGGACATTACAGGCAAGGCGACTTGCTTGATATGAAAGGTACGACCTTGCAGCTGTGTGGTACGACCTCCAACCTGCAAGTACAATATCCGTACAGCCTAGAAAAATGTGCCAGATGAATAATATGAATAGCCACTGTGAAAGATTCCCTTCTGGAAGAAAATCGACCCAACTCTTGACTGAAACCCCAACTGAAATACCACAAATATGCTCTGTTGTGACTTTTGAATAAAGCCACTCTGTTGGACAAGCTTCAACTGATATTTCATAGCCTCAGTATGTTTGATCATGAAGAGTTGATGTTCTCCACAATCTGGTTGCAGAAACCCTTGTTTCTCCAAACTCCAAATGTTTTCACAGAGAGACAAAATTTGAATAATCATATCATAATGAGTTCTATTCTGTCTTTGAGAAATAAATACCTCTCTCACAAGTTCGACCCCCTTCAAAAAAGCAACTTAAATGCATTTAATAATATAATAATTCGCCCTTTTTGAGACTTAGGCAAATTTATCAATAAATGGCGTCCTTTTTATAAATGAGTAATAAATACTCATTTAACATTAATATTACTCCTTATTTATAAAGTATTAAATACTTTATAATTCGCTATTAATTAATACTTTAATATTTCATTTAAAGTGACTTTATAATATAAAGTCATAATAATAATCTTTTAATTATTATTAAATGCTCCATTATGTTGATGTTCATACCAGTGTCGGTCTTGACTTCCAGCGGATCTCCTTACATATTTGAATAAATTAGATGAGTCTTTGACTATCTAATTTATATATATGTTGCAATTTAATGAAGAAGCACGTATTCTTAAGAATATGCTATTTATTTAAGGCCGACTTCATTTGTTAAGAAGGATTATGATTTGTTTATTGAGGCCGACTTCCATACTCCATGAGACACGACTTTACTAGGTGCGATCTTCCATACAAAGGCGTCATTTTTATTGGTGGCCGACTCTTGGTGAAGGCCGACTTGAGAACATTTGAAGAGGCACGTCCTCTCTCAAATATTGTATATATATTCGATGTCTCACTTCTTTGTAATCATTCATTATTCAGTTCATGATCTTCATATGCGAGTTCAAGTCAAGAGCAGAAGTTCAAGTTATTAGTTTTAGATTGGTTATCCTTCATCAAGTGTGAAGTCTTCAAGGCAGTTCGATATCTATTATGGCTGTATTCTGTATCAGCGAATTGTTGTCTTGAGTTGGCTGTGTTGTATCCTTCTTTGGTGCTCATATTAGCCTATTGTAAAAGGAGACTTTCTTTGTTGAGATTCAATATATAAGTGATATATTGTTGCTGGGTTTTTCTCCCTCAAGAGGAGGGTTTTCCCAGGGTATCTGCTGTGTTATTGTGTTTGATTTTGAATTAATTTTCTGTGCATTTAATCTGATCACTAAAACTAACATGGTATTAGAGCGGGTTTGAGGAGATCGTGATCAGATTTGTTTATACAACAATATCCTATTCTCTTCTTTATAATTCTTGTCTATCTTCACCTTTGTCAAGATGGTGAACGGTTTGAAGATTGAGGACAGACTCGAAGGAGCATCAAACTTCACCTCATGGAGATTTAGGATCATGCTTACCTTGCGTGAAAATGACTTGGGTGAGTTTGTGGAGTCCAGTGTTCCTGAACCTGAGGAGGAAGAAGTGAAGTTGTAGTGGGTGAAGAAAGATATCAAGGCAATGAAAATATTGGTTGATTCCGTCAAGGATCATATTGTTCCTGTTGTCTCTAAATTGAAGATGGCAAGAGACATGTTTAAGACATTGGAAGAAATGTACGAAATCAACAATACCAGCTGGGCACTTGCACTAAAGCAACAACTACACCATGTGAAGATGGTGAAGGGAGAATCTGTGTTTGCATATTTCATGAGGATTTCAGATTTGAGAGATCAGCTCTCAACAATTGGGCATATGGTTGATGACAAAGACTTGACTATGCTTGCTCTCAATGGTCTTCCCTTATCCTGGGAATCCTACATTCAGGGAATCAGTGCAAGATCAAAATTGCCTAAGTTTGATCGTCTAAGGTCAGATTGCATTCAAGAAGAATCAAGGTTGGTGGCAAGAGGCGTTGGCCAAAGTTCAAAGAATGAAGACATTCATGTTCTCGCCTCCCATGCTTCAAAGAAGAAAGGAAAAGATGGAAGGAAAGGATTCTTCAAGAGGAATCGAGATAAGGGTAATGATGATGCACCTGCCTCCAAGAAGAAGAGAGATATGTCCAAGATTCAATGCTTTAGGTGTGATAAGTTTGGCCATTTTGCTAAGCATTGTCCAACTAGACCTAAGCAACAAGCCACCATTGGAGATGTTGATGATACTTCTCCGTAGAAGGATTCATGTGAATACTTGTTCTATTCCGCATTGTCAAGCAATGTACCTACAGATACCAGCACTTGGCTGATCGACAGTGGTGCTTCTCGACACATCACTGGATTTAAGGAGCACTTATCAAGTTTGATGGAGAAAGAATTTTCTGAACAAGTCATTATCAGAGATGATGCTGGCTATTCCGTGAAAGGGATTGGGACCTCTACTCTACATTTGGATTCCGGCATTACACTTTAATTGAGAGATGTTCTGTATGTCCCAGGAATCAAGTGCAATCTTATTTCTATTTCAGCTCTAGAAAATGAAGGATATCAAGTTGCTTTCTCCAAAGGCAAAGTTCTTGTGTGGATGAGGAATTCCAGTTTCAAGGATGCTCAAGTAATTGGTGTTAGACATGAAAGCCTCTATAGGCTATGTACGCGTCCTCTACAAGCATTAGTTCATGATTCTTCAAGCCTATGTGATCTATGGCATCGAAGATTGGCGCACCTCCACTTCCTAGCCTTACCTATCATGGAGAAGATGGTCACGGGACTTCCCAAGTTCAATCAGGAGCATGAAGGAACTTGCAAAGGATGTGCTATGGTTAAGAATTCAAAAGCCCCTTTCCATAGTAGAGAAAGTAGATCTAAGTGTATTTTAGACCTTATTCATTCTGATTTATGTGAACCTATGTTTGTTCCTTCTTCGAGTGGTTTCCTGTATTATGTTCTTTTCATTGATGATCACTCTAGAAAGACTTGGATTTATTTTTTGAAAACTAAAGATTCTGAGGAAGTGTTAGAAAGGTTCAAGAAGTTCAAAGCTCTTGTAGAGAATCTTTCCGGTAAAAGAATCAAGACCCTCAGATCTGATAATGGAGGTGAATACACCTCTAGTAGCTTTCGAAATTTTTGTGTTGATGCTGGGATTAAGAGGGAGTTTTGTGTCCCCTATAATCCTCAACAAAATGGTGTTGCAGAAAGAAAGAATAGGATGATCGTGGAAGCAACAAAAGCCATGATCCATGACCAGGATCTACAAACCTTCTTATGGGCAGAAGCTTCTAGGACTGCTATATATGTTCAAAATAGAAGTCCTTAGAAGGTCTTGGAGAATATGACTCCGGAAGAAGCCTTTACAGGAGAGAAGCCCGAGGTTAGTCATTTGAGGATCTTTGGATGTCCTGTCTATGTTCATGTTCCAAAAGAGGAGAACTAAGTTGGAGCCTTCTGGCAAGAAAGGAATATTTGTGGGCTACAGTGAGACATCAAAAGCCTACATGATATACATTCCAGGTCAGAAGTTGATTGAAATTAGTAGAGATGTCACATTTGAGGAAGATGTTGCATTTAGAAGATCCAAGGGAACTCATGTGGAGATTGACTATGATGAGCCTTCTCAAGATATGGAAGTTGACCATACTCCTGAGATTCAGAGGGAGACTTCATAACCGAAGGAAGATGTTGATCCAGTTGAACCCTTGGAACCTACTGATGGGCCTACCGATATTGTGATTAGAAGGAAGAGACCTCTTTGGGCTAGACAAACTATGGAAGAGGCTGAAAGGTTCGTAGCTCCCCGAGGGACATTCAGAGAAAGTAAAAGGCCACATAAGTTCTCCAGTTATGTTGCCTTGACGAGTCAGATTATTGAGTCTGAGCCTTCTAGTGTGGAAGAAGCTTCAAATGAACAGGTTTGGAAAGATGCTATGACAGAGGAGTACCAATCAATTCTCAAGAATGATGTTTGGGACATTGTTCCTAGACTCGAAGGAAAATCTTTGGTATCTTCGACATGGCTCTTCAAGATCAAGCATGCCGCTGATGGGAGCATAGAGAAGTACAAGGCAAGATTTGTGGCTTCTGGTTTTTCACAGAAAGAGGGAGTTGATTATGAAGAAACATTTGCTCCTGTTGCTCACTACACTTCTGTCAGGACCATCATTGCCATTGCTGCATCTAGAGGATGGAAGATTCATTAAATGGATGTGAAAACAACTTTTCTAAATGGTGTGATAGAGGAAGAAGTTTACATTGAGCAACCTGATGGGTTTGAGGTACATGGGAAGGAGTCTCATGTTTGCAAGCTGAAGAAGGCCTTGTATGGTCTTAAGCAGGCTCCTCGTGCATGGTACGAAAGAATTGATCGCTACCTGTCAAATTTGGGCTTCTTGAAGAATGATGCTAACTCTAATCTATACTTTAAGGTAATTGATGGTGAAGCATTGATTTTGGTCTTATATGTTGATGATTTGATACTTACTGGAGAAGAGCACTTGATCATCAAATGTAAGAAAGAGTTGGCATCTGAGTTTGAGATGAAAGATCTTGGACTTGTGCACTACTTCCTTGGCGTAGAAGTCTGGTAGAAATCAGATGAGATGATTCTTAGTCAAGGGAAGTACACTTTTGATGTACTCAAGAGGTTTGGTATGATGGATTGCAAATCCATGTCTACACCTATGGAGACCAACCTACATAAATTAAAGGAGGCTGCAGCCAATTCAAACTTGGTGGATCCTACATTGTACAAAAAGCTAATTGGATCCTTGATGTATCTAGTTAACACTAGACCAGATATCTGTTATGCTGTGAGTGCACTTAGTCAGTTCATGTGTGAACCAAGATAGATACATCTTGTTGCAGCTAAAAATATCCTGAGATACTTACGTCGCACAGTTGGATATGGGTTGAGATATTCTTCAGATGTTGACTTGGAGCTGCATGGTTATACTGATTTTGATTGGGTAGGATGTGTTACAGATCGAAAGAGTACCTCTGGTTGTTGCTTCAGTTTGGGTTTTGCTATGATATCCTGGTGCAGTAGGAAGCAGTCTTCTGTGGCATTGAGTACAATAGAGGCAGAGTATATTGTAGCTTGTATGGTAGCTCGGGAAGTGGTATGGCTTCGTAAGCTCCTTGCAGGATTGTTTGGAACTTTGGACAATCAATGGAGCCTACTATCATTCATTGTGATAATCAGAGTTGCGTGAAGCTTTCTGTCAATCTTGTGTTTCATGACAAAACCAAGCATGTTGAGATAAAATACCACTATATTAGAGATATGGTATTGAGGAAGGCTATACAGTTGAAGTATATCAACACTGATGAGCAGACGACAGATATTCTCACCAAGCCTCTCTCCAGAATAAAGTTTGTGTACTTTTGAGATAAGCTTGGTATGGTGGAGAATCCAGCCTTAACTGAGAAAGAGACTCAGTATCAATGATAGCCTATAATGAGTTCTTTGTGGAGAGAAGTTCGAGGTGAAATCCCTTGTTAATGCATTTCTCTTTGAGATTTGAGGTGAAAGGCCTTGTTTTCCACCCTCTAAGAGAGTCATGGTGGATGTCATGTGTGTGACTCCATGACAACATCACGTGAGAGAATCTGTGATGATTTTTGTACTCGTGTTTTACCCTCTGGGAGACCCATGATGAAAAGTTATGTTGAGGTGACAACATCACGCAAGTGATGAACACTTGTACACACCATAGTATGGTTGTAGCCATTATGGTTGATATCATGTTGAGGTGATATCTGATATCACGATGAGGTGATATTCTTCCTTTCCACAATTGGTTGTAGCCATTGTGGTAGACATCACATTGAGGTGATATGTCTTGTGCAGCTGGAAGTACTCTCCCTAGCTGAGAGGGAGTGTTGATGTTCATACCAGCGTTGGTCTTGACTTCTAGCCGATCTCCTTACATATTTGAATAAATTAGATGATAGTCTTTGACTATCTAATTTATATATATGTTGTGATTTAATGAAGAAGCACGTATTCTTAAGAAGATGCTATTTATTTAAGGCCGATTTCATTTGTTAAGAAGGATTATGATTTGTTTATTGAGGCCGACTTCCATACTCCATGAGACACGACTTTACTAGGCGCGATCTTCCATACAAAGGCGCCATTTTTATTGGTGGCCGACTCTTGGTGAAGGCCGACTTGAGAACATTTGAAGAGGCACGCCCTCTCTCAAATGTTGTATATATATTCGATGTCTCACTTCTTTGTAATCATTCATTATTCAGTTCATGATCTTCATATGCGAGTTCAAGTCGAGCAAAAGTTTGAGTTATTAGTTTTAGATTGGTTATCCTTCATCAAGTGTGAAGTCTTCAAGGTAGTTCAATATCTATTGTGGCTGTATTCTATATCAGCGATTTGTTGTCTTGAGTTGGCTGTGTTGCATCCTTCTTTGGTTCTCATATTGGCCTATTGTAAATGGAGACTTTCTTTGTTGAGATTCAATATATAAGTGATATATTGTTGCTGGGTTTTTCTCCCTCAAGAGGAGGGTTTTCCCAGGGTATGTGCTGTGTTATTGTGTCTGATTTTGAATTAATTTTCTGTGCATTTAATTTGATCACTAAAACTAACACATTATTCCTCGTTTGCTCAACAAACTGTCAAACTGGGTCGATACTAAGATTGCCAATTGAGCCAGGTGCCCTGCCAGAAATAGTAACCACTGTCTGCCTAACTTACTATAAATAGTAAGTGCCTGAATATTGCTCTGCGAGTCTCTGCCAAGGCCCAAACCTGAATCAATTGATGGAGTAATGTCCCAAAATGCAAGATAACTGCCAAAAGCAACCCTCTAAACACATCTGTCAGCCTACGAGGGTCTAAATGATAGGTTAACCCCTCAATCACCTAAACTGCTTAGGAAGGGGACATTATAGTCCTTCTCTCGCATGACAACCTTCATTTGGTCAAGCATAGAATCAATGCACTCATACACCTCTCCTAGGCTAGGTGCATTCGAATCCTCATATCTAATCACTTTGAAGACTGGAGTAATGATGGAGGCAATATATTTTTACTCACCCCCAAAAGCATCACTCTTGACCACATCCTTCACCCTCTTCCCCTACTCTATCATGGACTTAGGCCATCAGTTCCATTTTGGTGTCATAACCATTAGTTGCAATGCCTCTTGCAACTCAAGCATCCTCTCCAAGAGAATGAAATACAATGCATATGTAGTCTTCATGGGTTTTAAGAATTCCTTCTTATAGAAGGTCCTAAAGAGTGCATGCGAAGTGTGGTTGTAGATAAACATCTACACATCTCTAGCATCATTAACAATTGTTTTGATCAAATAAATCTTTCCAATGTTGTTGAGTGCATTATTCATGGCATGCACACAACAAGAAGTCCACCAAATATGTTTATAAGCTGCCTCAATTAACTTCTCTGCAGCTTTGCACACATAGGCACATCTATCCCTACTTGGACCACATTTTGTGGCCCAACCTCCTCAATAGCATCTGCGAGGATTTGAAACTGAAAATCGGCATCCTTGCAATGCCTTGAACAATCATCAACCCTAAGAAAATAAGGGCTCTTTGTATGTGTAACCAAGATATTGATGAGTGGATGATGCTTAATGTTCATCTACCAATACATGATTATGCTGCATCCACTTGTCACCTAGGATTTTTTCATTTTCTCCATCAAAATATTTATCTTGGAATAGTTCTTATCCAAGATTGTGGTCCTCAATTTTGTTTCCCTTGGTGGCACATATGATGGTCCTGCCCTTGTTATCTTTGCCATTGCCTCCTTATAATAAGGGGAGTGAGGCATGGAATGAAATGCCATTGGCAAAGAAGAATTTTCCAATGACATCATCTGCCTCATCCTTCAATTCTACATTGAATAGTTCTGCTAGTGGGTTTGGAGCATCACTTGTCATCTTGTGTTGACCCCTAGCTCTTATTGCCCCTATAGTAGAAGAAATTGGCATATGTGCAACTGACTTCTACAAAGTAAAATAAGTAGGACCGTATCCTTGATGACTCTTCGACCTTTGAGACAAAGAAGCAGATGCAGGTGCAATGTCTTCACTACCTTGACCACCCCATAACTTACTTATCTCAGCCCTATAGTTCAGTCTTCTAGTCAACTTCTCTCAGACTTCTACACCTTTGTTTTGGATATGAAGCAAGTGGGCATTAACTCTGGTAATACTACCCTAGAGCTCAAGGTTACAAAAGTGGCACTCCTACAACCTAGTGCCTCTGGATGCCCCAAGTTTTATTTGTAATTTTGTAGCAAATTGTCTTAGGGGGAACTTAGGATCAAAGGGACCCTTAGCATATTTTGCTAGTACTTTGGAAGGACAATTAATATTTGCATTGGCAATGGAACTAGTGATTTGAGTTTCACGGTCACCCCCTTTTGCTTTTGCACTATCATCAGGGGCATAATGAGATTTATTTTCACTCTTAGTTTCAACTTTCTGTTGAGGCTCAACCTCATCCTCACTCATGCCATGAGAACTCATAGTGACAATGCAATAAATGATATAAAATTTATAAGTTTATAGTTTTAAAATTAAAATTCTAACTAGATATAAATAGTAGCACTCTGCTCTGGGCTCTTTTGGGGCATGCTAGATGTTTGGATAATTTCATCAGTTTAATTGCACTTACAGGACACAAACCCTGTTTAGTGTGAGGAGGTTGGACAAAACCCTAACCTACCTTCATTCACTATTTCCTATTTTGCAGTTTCTTGTTTAATCCTCTTTATCCCTGCACAGGACTGAAGCAAGTTGTGGACAGCACTTCTGAATCAGGCCACTTTGTTGGATAGATGCTCCAGGGCTGAACCATTGGTGTGCAGATATTGCAGATCTTGGCGCTGCTCTGTTCCAAAAATTTGACTCAGGCTAGTACATTCTGATGGTTAGTACAAGTGCCCTATTACTCAGACTGCCGATTTGTAACCATATTCTATTCAATTCTAGGAGGAACCACTGAATGAATCTAAGAGTTGTGACTGGCAAGAATACAGATCTGACCTGATTAGGAGAAAAAACACCCCAGGCACAGTCCAGTTTCCACCTTGGTTCCAAGTGAGGGTCAAACAGAAGTTTCCAGTTGTGAGTAGGGCTAGGAACCCGCACTTATATGCCCAGATCTGGGGTAAATCAAGCCCAAGCACAGCAATAGTTGAGGCTGATTACATACTCGGGTAGGTGCCAAATCTGTAGCCTCCAAATCCCCAGTGCCAAGAAGGTTGTGCATAAGATCACTGTGAGAGTCAGGGTTTCAGGCAAAAGGAAGGTAAAGATTTGATGGACTGTGCTACCATTTCCTAACAGCTGGGACGTCACTACCAACTCTTCACAATTCTGGGCATTGTAACAGCGAAAATTGTAAAATTTGTCGGTTTTCCAAAATTCATAATTGTATCAGTAAATACAAACTGTGGTTATCTGCTACAAATTTCCTGTGTACTAAGCAATTTTCAGTGATTGTTAGCTGTTGATGGGGTTGTAATACTGTGCGATTAAATTAATTGATTGTTTCAATATTAGTTGGTGATTTGGAAATTGGTTAGCAGCTCATTAAACCCTAGGGACACCACACCATAGGCCATTAGGGTTCAGCCTTGGGCATGGTGTTCCAAAATAATTTTTGCTTTTTTAAAAACTGACTTTTTTGGCCGACTGACCATGTGAGACGCTTGGGTGTCCCCGGGACAGTCCCCTCCAAGTTCCCACATCCTGGAGACCATTTAATCTCTCTCCACCTTTGCACATTCTATAAAAGGATGAATCTTTTAGAAGTCTAGAATCATTAACAGAATCAGATCACCTTACATCCATGAAATGCAAATTATTGTCAACAATCACTTGGGATGTGATATTATAGTTCTGGTTTCAATCATACCAATCAGATGAACACTCATTAGCTGGAAGTTGGCTTGGAATTTGAGTTTCATCTATATCCCCAGAACAAGTTGGAAAATTTTGATTTTTTTGATAGCCTTCTTTATATGTTCAAGTGCCATATGCTCTGTTGGCCACTGATTGTGACTTCAAAACCAAGTCTACATGACATTAATCTAATTATTTACAATTCCTCACATGGTTAAATTTCCATGACCAAGTAATTTATTAATGCTAGGCATTGTCATTCCATATGACTATCATAAATTGCAACAGCCACATATTTTTTGACTAGAAAGACCAACATTTTATAGAAGCAAACAAAAATGGTATTTCACCTTGACTAAGGATATCCATTCAACAAGTGACAGATATTCAAATAATATATATAATAGCCAAAATAACTTCAAAATGGTAGTGGTTCCACCAATTTAAGGAATGTTGTTTGATATAATATAGTAGCATTACATTTACATGACATTGACACAACAAACTGAAATTATAAATGGAGCTCCATTACACAGGTTTAAAATGGGAAAGTCATGGGAAATTGAACTCAAAACCTAAAACCATAAATACTATACCCTAAATTTTAAAACATGCTGAGTTTTTTGAAAAAAAAGGGGTTATTCAATAACTTGCATTTTTAATGCAGGTTGAATAATCTATGTTTTTTCACATTTAGACTTCTTGGTTTGACCCGACATGTCTCAACTGCTGGTTGCCAATCAAACTTAATTAACTGCTTACTTTTGCTGTTTAATGGCCAATGAAGTTGTTATCACGGATTTTGTTAGATTACAATTAATTGTATGTTTTTGCTGTTTTATGGCCAATGAAGTAGTCATCACCAATTTTGTTAGAACACATACATGGCTGCTCACTTTGAATCCTTCCCTCCCATTGAGAAAGAGACAAATCAATTTCAAGGAATTAGTTTTTTTGCTCACAAGTGATTGCATGATGCTCTATTTTCATGTTATCATTTTCAATTTGGTCATTTGACAATTGTTGAGTTTGAAATTAATCTATTTTATCCTTCTTCAATACAAATTGCATATTGAATGAATAGTGAAGATTGTTCCAAATTTGTAGTTTCAGTCAGACAATAACTGATATGCTGGCAAAAAGGAATATGACTTTACTATTGAATGAGAAGTCATTGTAATAGGTATGATAATAGATGTTGTTGAGAATTGAAAAATTTATAAGATGATCTCTAGGATCAATGATTATATTACCAAGATCAATGGCCCTATCTTTACCAAACCTGACCTTTATTGCATTGAAAAGGTCCTTAACAATGTCTGCTGGAAGCTTCTTTTCAACTCTCTCTCAGATTATGATATTCCAATAAATAGCATATTTAGAGGATATTCGTAACTCATAGTCTCTTATTCGTTTCTAATTAGGGAGAACATGCTGCCATTGATCCTGACATTGATTCTTTATGCAGAGGACACCATGACTAAAGCAATTTTCTTGTACAATTTTTCACTTTCCAATGGATGTCGTAGCTTTTTTCATTGCACCACCATTAGATTATGTGTCTCTCAATATATTTTAATTCAATATAGACTAGAGTGTTTGCATTTTTGCAATGCTACAATGAGTTGTATCCTCTTATGTGGAAGGAACCAAAGGCTGGTTTCTTGGCCATATGCTTCTTTGGTTGACATTTTGTCTCAAATTTAAGGGGCAACAATAGTATGTATGTTCCAATTGGCTATTATTTGGAGTGATGGCTCCCTCATTGGTCATTTGCATAGTTGAACCAAAATTAGTGATGATTACTTATTTACATAGTTGCCGCGAGACTGGTATTGGTACTGGTATGGGAGACTGGTACCGGTACAGATTTTTTTTGAAAATAGGAGACGGGGGTACTTGGAGATGCCATTTTTTTTAATATAAATAAAAAATAAAAATAAATAAATAAATTAATAATTTATAGAAAATCTGAAAATAAATTTAGTAATTTATAGAAAATCTGAAAATATGATGACATTGAACTTTGAAAACAATAATTTAATCACTCTTAGACGCGTCAAATACCTTATGCTTTAATTTTTAAAGTTTCAAATGTTTAAACTCTGAAGTTTTTTTAGGTATTTTAGCGGGAGACGTCTTTTTTGCAGCAGGAAACAGCAGGGTACTCGGGAAACTTTGGTGGAAGTCTCCAGCCTCCTGGGGATGTCTCTGGAGATGGTACTGGTCTCCAAGAAGCGTCTTTGAGGGGGGGAGACGCGTCTCCCGGCAACTATGCTTCTTTATTGGCCAATTATGTGTTTGGAACAAAATCAGGGAAGTCATTATCCATGGAGAATACGTCTTCATCTTACATGTTATTTTGTGAAAGCATTACAGCAAATCTCCTGAAACAAGAGTTAATAGGAACTGGGTGACACAAATTTTTATCCACAAGTAACAAGAACAAGACATCACTTATGCCTGCAAAATATAGGTACAAGTATTCAAATAGAAATAAACTATTATAACATATCCTGGAAAAGCTTTTGGTATTGCTGAGGAAATAAAACATTTAATAAAAAAACTAGAATTTGGGTAGTTCTGATACAAAACAATAAATGATCCCATACCCTCAAAGAGTAGGGATCTTCAACCTCGATCATAAAAGGCAACTGACATACGCATCCTCAATACATTGTACATTCATTGTAGACCATCAAGACAACATTGCATATAAAAAATCTTTAGTATGCACTTAAACCAAGACACAAGGCTAGAAACCTAAGGTAATAACTTCACTGCAATATTCAACAACAAATGCAAATATATGAGAATAGCGATCTGTTGCAATAGTTGACAATATCTAATTTCGTATATAATATCCACTGCTAGTTTAGGATAAGTGCCAATTGTGCGTATAACTAGTTATAGCTGAAACATGGGGGAGTGAAACCTAGTCAAAAGAATCCAATATAAATGCACCTGAAGTACTACAAGAATATATGCCATTGCTATATTAAAACTACTGCTCCTACTTTCTCCCATTGAGACATGGCTCCAACACATTGATTACCTACTCAAGATAAAAATAAAAAAACTACTAAAGAAATTGCAATTAACGAATTTCTACAAGAAATTTAAATAACATAAAGTTTAAAACTTAAAGTTGATGACCCATTTTTTTCTTCAACAATGATAGGGAAAACATACTATCTACCATATGCAATATGGTAGCTGTCAAAACCCTCATTGGCAAACAATAATTGTTATCTTTGTATTAAAGAGCCTAAGTTGGGATTCCAAATTTTCTAAATAATCTCTTGATCATTTGCAACTGCCAACTACTGTTTGGTTTCTACAAAGAGGAAGTGGACGTAAAAATTGAGCCAAGGTAGAAATTGCACCTTAATAATCATTCTGTGCTCTTTATGCTATTTCCTTTTTTTCTAAACATAAAAATTGATAAGTTGATAACTGTATTGTAGCAACAGATTGCTGTTGGCAAATGCCACTTAGTAATGTTTGCAGTTTTATATCCTATTTTAAAGTTATGGTTGGTTTATTTACTGTTATTTTCTTTTTCTCTATTGCTAGTTAAAACTAATGTCTGTTATGACGACAGGCTTTTCTTTGATTATCACCATCATTAGAGGCCACAATATTCTACGAGTCCCACATTTGGCCTAGGAGTTTCTTAGAAGCATATTTTTAAATAATATATCATTTTAAACAGTGACTATAGCATACTAGCACGACACTCCAAAGACTCCCTATTATTCTGAGTAGTCACAACCCACCACATCTGTTGTTCCATTTCCAAGTTTTTCAAAAACTGGCTCTTAAATGTTTTTGTGTATACCTATCCTTGTTGTAGTTCATAAATGATTGACTGGATACCTATATCTTGCTTAATAGTTCCATTAAGATAGCATTGGCAGATGGTTCTGGCAGGTTCTTCATTTTATAGATCATCTCTAGGAAATAACCTGAGAAGTAAGCTTCCATCTATTTTCAAGTTAATTTTATCTTTTGTTTTGAGTTTTTCCATTTGTTCAGAACATTCTCAAGCAAGTTCTCATATAGTAGACATTTTGGCTAGACGGTTTGCTTACTGGATTTCTCTTTTATGGGAACAGTTTATTTAAAGAATATGTATACTTGTAAGAATGGACAATAATTGGGTTCACTATTTGAAATCAAGTTGAATTAAAGCCATTTATGGAATGATGATCAATGAATGATTTATTCATGTTTGGGTTTGGGACTGTTTGATGTTGAAGTTGTACTAATTTTGTTAGGTACAATTGGGAAGGTCATGCAATTGTTCATGACTTACTACTCTATTGTTATATGTTAGATAATGGTGTCCTTTTAAATAGGTTAATTGATTTCAATAGTAGTTTGAAAATTGGCATTAACTTAGTAAAGAGTTGACAATACTAGTTTCACTAGAGAGCCATGTCTGACTTGGAAGTACAACTATAAAAATATGACAGTTGTTTTAAATTTCTGAAATGGATTTTGGCATCCCACTTTTTGCAATGTTCATTAAAGGAAAAATATGCAAAGTAGCAGTATCTATTGGCTGTTCATTCACATTTTGCATTTCGTTGAAGATTCAAAATAGAGACAAAACACTATACAAACTTTTTCAGCAATTTACATTTTTAGTTATGTTTTCATTTTGAATTCCTCATTTTGATTAGTTATGGTTGATGCATCCTGCAGTGGCCCTTGATTCTTTTCTTGTGTAGATGATAATTTGTGTGGCTTCTCTAATGCTATTTTTTTATGGTTGCAGATAATTTAGAGAATGTCTCCTCTTGCGTGTGGTTGGCCTTACTCCCGGTTATGGATGACATATGCGACAACCATTGGTCCTTGTGCACATGCTTTCTGGTCTTGCCATATGTGCTTTAGAACTTACCATGAAATGCAAGGGCAAGCATTTCATAATTGTTCTGCATTAGATTGTGGTCATGGCTATCACCAAAAAGGGAGGGAAGAAGATCTGCAACTTTCTGAACAAATTAAGTACATTCACTCAACTCTAGTCAGCATGGGAGAAAGGCTAAAAAAATTTCACCTGACGGATGCCAGGCTGGCCAAATTAGATGACAATTCATTTGTTTATGATATTTCTATCAAACAAGAAATGCAAGAATTTAAGCTCCTTGCAAAAAAATTAATTGGTTGTAGGTTACAGGTGTATGACCCATGGAAATTAAGAAGTTCTGGAAGTCTGCACTTGCCCTTTTCTACACCAAGTGAAAGAGATTCCAAAACATTTGATTCATTGAAGTTGGTTTGTCAATATTTGGGGCTTTCAGTTCCACAGAGAAGATCAGCTAGAAAAATCATTTCTCCTCAAATCATCCAATATGATATGTTGCGGGAAGCCCTGGAAGAGCTAGTAAGAAATTTAGATACAGATCTCAGAGCAATTGATAAGCCGTCAAATAAAGTGTTTGCTGCAATGGAGGCGAGTGCAAGATGCATCCAATTGTTATGTGAGACTTCAACCACAATAGGATCTCCTTCATGGGCTAAACTTGCTTCTTATAAGAACTTTCATTCTCCAAAATTTAAATGGGGTGATGTATTAGAATCGTTTGAGGTTATCTTAGATGTCCTGAAGGATGTAGAGAGTCTAAAATTATATGTTATAACAATAGAGGGAATGAAGGAGGCTCTTGGTCATATTAAGAACATCCAGCTAGACAATAACCTTGATTTTAAAAAGATACATCATCGAAAATCATTTGTGGAGCATGAACTTGTTTATAATTTGGGATATACATCCAAGTGCCTGTTCACCCTTTTGGTCTTTTACCTATTTCAGAGTATCAGGAGCATTACGGTAGATATGGCTGGGGGGTTATATGGTGCAACAGAAGAAAACTCTTATATATGCATGGGTGAGATAATAACTTCAGCTGACAGAAAAATGCTATGGATAGCTGTTAAGCACTTAGATAAGGCTTTGGGATTGATCAGGTTTATATCTGAAATAATAGGTACAAGAAAAAATCTGAAACTAGAGGGACACATTTGGGCTCTGGGTGCACAAGAAAGCATACTTGATTACAGAGGAAATTCTTTTTTTGTACATGCGATTGAATAAAAATAAATTTGTTGTTTATGGAGCATATATAATGTTATCTCTTTTTCATATTTTTTCTATACAAGTGGCACGAATGTCTAAATAGTTTTGCACAGTAGCTATTCCACGTATGTAAGCAAAGTTCAAAATATTTTCTAGGTTGTAAACTTCCATTGACCTTCATAAAATCTGTAGATGTAAAATATGCCTTAGTACTATGTGATTCCACGGGCAATGCAACTTCTTTTTGTGCATAATTGTTTTGCAAAGTACAGCGGTCGGATTATTAATTCTTGGGTGCTTTTGGTTATAAATATCTTGGGAGTAACAATTGACTTCAACGGTTGAAAATGGTGGCACTCTTGCCAATTTTCATTACTACTGCTGAATTTGAAATGTAAAGGAAAAATAATCAATAAATACATGAAGATTACTCTTCTTCGTATTCTTCAATCCATTCTTCACTTGAAAATAAAAATACAAAAATATGGATCATATTATATCCATAATCTTTCTGCTGGTTCATATTATATGAAGATTACCAACTGTTTTTTTCAACTTAATCAGCCAAACATTGGGCGAGATTAAGTCCATTGAGTGCTACCAGTCACGATGTGAAACCAAAATTTCTCTATTGTAGGGTTGCGGCATAAGCATTTATCTGTGCATTCCCGTAAAGATTTGCATTCGCCCATTTGTATTTGCAGGAATGCCTGGTGATGTACGACTGTTCCAAGTTTGACGAAAAAGGCAATGGTTGATATAAAGCAAAAATCATTATTAGTATAAAGGATTTCTTTTGTTATACGATACACAATACCAATGCTACTTGAGAAACTCATGGAATTGGGAAGGAATGAGCAATCCATTACTGTAAGGAGGCAGAAATGTGTACATCGGAAAGGTTGGTAAATAATTAATAAGGAAAGGCAATGATTATTTATGTTAATAATATTGTATAAACATATTACAATAGCTTTGTTGTCAATCATATTGCACCCGAATGCTTGAATAGTTAAATTCAGCAATCTATTGAAACATGGAATGATCCTTAGGTCTATGGGTTGCCTAGTTTTGAGAATCAATCTTCAGAGAGGGCTAGTTCCTTGATGAAAATCTCCTAAAACTAACTAACTTGGCTGGGAAAGAGATAGAAAGTTTGTTTGAATTGAAATCCTAAAGCTACAGGAGGTGATTGTATCAGAATTATGTGATTCTATTTGCTATCCTAAACCTATAATAAACTACAATAAAGTTCTAAACTTATTTCACAATTCAATTAAGATCATGAAATTCACCAATATTTCACATGAAGGTTTGAAGTTTCAATGTTTGTAAGAGGAAAACTAGATTTTAACAGATACAAATGACTGAAATCTTTGTTAAACACAGCATGCAGCTTGAATTATAACATGAAATCTTTTTGTTTTTTAAAACATTAATGAGACAAAACAAAGGATTTGAGATTAAATCACAGTGTTTAAATAAAATCATTTATATGACAATAAAACTCAAGAAATATTGAGGAAACACTATACTGAAAACTCTATTACAATGCATGAATAAAAAACGCTGAGTTACAATGCTTCACTGTTGTATGTGTAAGCAAGAAAAAAGAACTAGAATGAAAAAGATAAAAATTTTCAATATATACAATGAGAATGAATGCACTTCAAAGTGCATGAACAAGCAACTGAAAGTCAATTTTAGTGAAAAAATGACAATTCCAAGGCAAAATCCGAGCAAAAGCAAAAATCCTTGAAAATAAGGTTCAAACTCATGCAAAAATGAGTGAACTCAGTCTCGAACTTGTAGTCATAAAGTATGCAACTGATCTGCAACTCAAACTGAATTGGAAATCCCTGAAAAGGTGGGCTAAAGCATACAAAACTATCTCGTTCTTGTCAATTCGCCCATGATAACTTTTCGCATGACAAAACTTTAGTTGAGTCTATAGTTGAACTTGAGATTCACATAATAACTCAGCTTTACATAACATTCTTTATTTGCATTTTAAGCTGATGAATTAATTAAATGATTTATAATGTATCATTTAATTAATTAATTTACATTGAACTATGCAAATAAATTTAAAAAATAAAGTTAATCTTGAAGGCATACTCTCTATCTCATATATCATACTTAGCTTATATTTTTTATAAAATATGCTTCCTCCACTAAATTATCATTGGCGACCACCATGCATTATTTAAATAAACACCATAGCATATATTTTGCAGCTCTAAATGTTTATGAGAAAGGCCGACCACTTTTGCTAGGCACATTGACTTAAAAGTCATGGCCACGGGGAAAATTAAAGAACATAATGATTTATAAAATGATTTTTTCAAAGCCAAAAGATAGTAAAAAAGACAACCATCGACCCATGAAGAAAAAAAAAATGAACACTAAAAATCATTATGTTTTTCTGACTTTGGAGAAGCTTCACGAAGGAGCTGTCGACCACCGTCATGGAGTAGGGTTTGAAGCTCGAATTCCACCATGAAATGGCTCGAATCTGCACCTTTTGGACATTTTCTGAGCCGAATCTTGTGATTTTCACATGGTAAGTTTGTTCTTTACCAGTTGAGGTATCTTAACTCCATTATATATCATTTATGAGGCTTTAAAAGCCGCGGCTAAGTTCACTATTTGATATATTCTGTCATTTCTATTCTGGGCGCCATGAGAACTCTTGAAAGGGCACAACTTGCACTGGTGAATATGTGCCAAGAAGAATTTCTGAAAACACTGCCCTGGTAAGTTTGATCTTTCTCCTTCCTATGAATCTTTTCAACCTCTTTCAGGCCGCCATAGAGGATTTGAACCTTTGTTTCTGAGTTGGAATTGCTCTTTGTTGTAAGTGACCTCTTGGCTTGTTATTTCTGTTGCTGTTCATTTATTAGCCATCACTGTGAATTATCTTCATCTGGGTATTTGATTTCGAACAAAAAAGCTCACTCTTTTGTAATTTCCTCTATGCATACTCTTTGAACAAAACGCTGAAGCTTCTATGGCGGCCTGAAACTTCAATTTCTGAAAGCCCCTTCATTTTGTATGACCACAGCTAATAGACATCTCCAGATTTTTGTTCTTAAACTGTATACATTGAGGCCACGACTTTAATTAGAGCTTCTGGGTATTCATCATTTATCTGTTCTTTGTATCTTCTTGGCCGCCATGCTAAAATTCTCACATGGGTAACTTTTAAATTTGTATTTCTTCACCACAGACACATTTTGAGCAAAAATCATGGTGTAAAAGCTGAAAACAGTTACAAATTCATATGAAGTTGCTTGAAACCCTCTCTGATATATTGAGACTGCTGATTGATATGAAACTCTCATTACCATCAATACAATAGTTCACTTGAGCTGTTCTTGCAATGTTTACCTGTTGCTTTTGTCACAGATTCCAAAAGATCTGATATAATTTTTAGCTCTCAAATAGACTATCTTGTTTGATTTTTTTTTGGTATGCATTCTCTACTGTAAAGCAAGAGCAATGTTCTATAATATGACTGCATCATTCCTTGATCACAGTCATAGTGTACTATATCTTATTGATCTTTTTGACTACAGTTAGCATTTGAGACTGCCATGGTCGCCTCAATTACATCTTTCATTATGCAGAGACATGCTCAATTTGTATTCAACATGAACAAAAATGAAGTATAGCATGTAAGACATTACCACTGTGCAAACTCCATTGTTATTTCCTCTATTTTTTTGTAGCTTTCTACCTTTATTTCAATGCAAATCATAGGTTGAACACATTCTTTCCTTCTGTTGGTGCATCAACATCCTTAATGATAAAGATAAACATGCACTGTCTTTCTTTCAGCTTATACATTCATACTTGCAAATCTGTTATTGCTTTTCCAATAAGTGAACACTTTTAAATGCTGATGTGCTTCGAAGTTATAGGCAACAACTTGATTGCTGAATACTCTGCTTTTACTCGACATTGTGCAACGCTGTCCCAAAAATTTGCTACTGTTCCACTCTATTTTCAAACTTCCATTTGACTTTTCTTACTGTCAAGGATGCTTTATGACTGTCATAAACTTCTGTAACCACTTTCCAACATCATGAATGCTGTAACAACAGTCTCAATCACTTTTTCAGTTCTGTAGCAGCAATATTAATATATGATTGTTCATTAATATGAAGCCCTCATTATGATGCTAAGTCTTCTGTAGATTGTGCCTATACTTTGGAGTTGTAAGAAATGATTGAATTGCTGAATGCTTTGTTTTCCTTTAGTATAAAGGAGCTCAATGTCTCATTAAAGTGTAAACATGAATGAAAGACAGAGCTGAAACTGAACTATGACAAATACAATTAATACTCTCTTAACATGCTTCTTTGTTTATGACAAGCAAAAGATAACTGCTCAATCTGTTTCACCATGCTGAATTAGACTGCTTTCATTATTTAATATTGTTTTACAACAATCCCGTTTGATGAATCTCATGTAATAATGTGAATGAGAGATGTCCTTATGATATGCCAGACTCTACCCTTATGGGAGCCCGTTTTACTCCACATATCTAATAAAATGATCTTGAACATGATGAACCTATTCCTGCACATTGAAACAAACATGTTAGTAAAATAAAAGAAGTGAGCTTCCATTGATTTATGTTTTCCTTGATTGTCAGCCTTTCGTCTAGTGAATGCTTGATTTAATGCAAACTACATTCTTGTTGGTAGCATAGGCATAAGGCAGAATGCAATTCATCATTGCTTAGAGTACATCTCTAACACCATTCTTTTATAATTTTGCAGGTTCATGGAGCGAGGAAACAAGTCAGCAACAGCGTGGAGATGCAATGACTGAAGATATCAATGAAAGTGATTTGTCATTACAGGAAATGATGATTTGCTCCTCTTCTTTACGCTTATGTTATTTTCAGTAGTGTAGTTTGTCCTTTGAATTTTGTATTCATCATTTGATTGTCATAATTAAATTCAGTTACTCTCGCGGCTTGTGCGAGATTCAACATTTTTACAAAATGAATAAAAAACATTACTATGCAAATTTTCAATTTTTTGTTTCAAATACTTGCACAATAAAACTATGATTCAAATGTAAATTGATCTCTATGATGATCAATGAATACTTTAATCAACAAAACATGAAAATTTCTGTATCTATCAATGATGAATTTGATTCAGCTCTACCTGTTTGAGCTTGAAGTGAAAAATAGGTAACAAACTTATTAGTATTATATTGAATTTATGATATAATATAATATTCTAACATCCTCTTCTTGTTACATCATATGCTCAAGAGAACAAATCAAGAAAGTTTGAAAAGCTTTGAATTTCACAACTACAAGAGATTTTGAAACATGCCAACATATTGCTTGAGTGGAACAGTACTAGAGTTGGATATTTTGTTGTTGGACATGTTTGTAGACATATTGGTACCAAACTTCAATGTGTTTCATGCACTCATGAAAAACAAGATTCCAAACAAGCTTTAACACTCTAATTGTTGCAAAACAAAGTTGTAGGAGGTGTCTCTAGGATTATTCACGCCTAATGGCGACGTAGCCATATCACCTCATAGACAACTTCACCTATAGTGCAATATTCTACCTTTGATGGAAGAATGAGCAATAGTGGTTTACTTTTTGTTATCCCATGATATTGGATTGGATCCCCCCAAAAAAACCAAAGCTTGAAGTAAAATTTTTGTCATCAACAAAACTTGCATATCTTGCATTTGAGTATCCTTGCAATGAAAAATTTGTAATCTATTTGTATTTTAGGTCATATTATACTATACTATGGATTTATCTCTAATCACAATTTTCTACTTTCTAATGGACAATTTTAGGTTCTTGCATAAGCTTAGAAAGATAGTTGATGACATAGTTGATATTAGGCTTGGTGTAGGTTAACTAAATGAGACTCCTAATTAATTAGTGATAAAGAGTAACATTCACTTCAGGTGATGGATCATTGCAAAAAAGTAGCAATCTTGTCTCCTTTGGGTTTGACATAGGCTTGCAATCTCATTCTAAATTTCTTGAGCAATGTCTTGGCATATTACATTTGAGAGACAAAAAAATGATTCTTTTGTTGCACACATCAAGTCTAAGATAATAATGCAAGAGCCCAAGATCTTTCCTGTGTAAAAATTATTTGATATCATTTTTTGTTGCTACAATCATCTATAGAGAACTCCCTATGGTGACTAAATCGTCGAAATATACAATCAAAATCACAATGTCTCATCCTTGCTCTTTGAGGTAGAGATTGTTATCATATAGATTCCTGGTGAATCCATGATGAAGAAGATTCTCATTGATCTTGATGTACTAGGCTTGAGGAGCTTGCTTCAAACTGTAGAGGGATTTCACAAGTCTATACATTTTTTACTGCTAGCCAGATGCAATATACCTCTCAAGTTGAATCATGTAGTCTTCTTTTTTGAGGTCTCCTTTAAAAAGCACTCTTGACATCCATATGATGAACTTTCCAACCCAATTGTGCTTCCATTGCCAAAACCATTCAAATAGTTTTGATCTTTGTTGTGGGGGCACAAGTTTTATCATAGTCAATACCTTTTTTTGTGCATAGCCCTTAGCCACAAGTTGGGTTTTGTACTTGTTGATGCTATTGTCTACCTTATATTTGATTCTAAAGATCTATTTACATCAAATAGATTTCTTCCATGTGGAAGATCAACAAGTTCCCAAGTGTCAATCATCAACAATACTTGATATGATGTATCCATGACATCTTTCCAAGGTGGTAACTTGAGCATGTTGTACATTTTTTGGTTCATAACTTTGGTGACTCAAGAGAATGGTTTTTTTCTAGGTTCATAACTCTAAATAACTCTACACATTAGAGCTGAATTGAATTCCTCACAAGACTTTCTACAAGTCTTTGGTGCAATGTTAGACATATGCATTTGCATCCTTTATTGTGGCATAATACCACTTAGAAATCTTATCATGCACAAAAGATGAGGATTAAGGTCGAGAAAGAGGGGGAAACTAATCCATAAGAAACAAAATCCCTTCTTTTGCTTCTTCATCTAGTTCCTCACAAGTTCAATAATTTTTAGTGTCTAAGAATTGATAGGTGATGGTAAAGAAGAGGTGTTACATCCTTTTTCCTTAAAAAACATCCTTGTTAATGTATGCTTTCTTTATCATTATATCCATGAGTTGATATCCCTTTGAATTTGAGTTGTACCCAAGAAAAATACATTTCAAGGACTTGTCATCCAACTTTTTTCTTTGTACTTTAGGAACATGCATGTAAGTCATACACCTAAACACTCTTAGATATGAAATGAACAACTTCTTAGTCCATATTCTTAGATTTTGCAAGAAGCGAGAACCTAGCCAGGATTTGATGATAGTCATAGATCACATACAAATCCAATCGACAAAGGATCAAAGATCAAAATACTAGAATGGAGAGAGAATCCTAAAAGAGAGGAAATAAGAGACAACTGCAAGAGAATTTTGAGAATAGTCACTTTACTCTCACTAAACTAGTTAAGGTGAGAGGAGAGTGTTATATATATAGCAAAATTGAGAAAATACATCCAAGAGGTGCATTAACTCCAACTACCCCTAATGGGTGGGAGGTTTTACCTACTTGGTAAATGCCAAAACATGTGTCATAACCTACTCAAATAAAGATGAAATAGTGGTTATGAGAGGTGGCATAAGAATCCAAAAGAGGGCGTGAAACTCAACTACCTATGTGTGGAAGAGAGTGACAAATGTAGTTGATGAATTACACAATGTGGCCTCATATTAACCAAGTCTAATTAACCTAATAAAGCTTAATAATATGTGTAGGAAAAAATGAATATCTCCTAACATAAGGAAAATAAAAGACCTAGACTAACACCCCCCCTTAAGCATAGATTAGGTGGGTGAAAAGATGGGTGCCGACAAATGAAGCTTGATGAGGAACCCATGTACAAAGAGATCCTTCCATAAGAAGAAGCCCCCCATAAGAGGAGTAGCTTGCCCAAAATAAAGAGAGAAAGTACCCCCAAATTAGAGAGAGAAAATTGGACTAAGAAGCCCCCCTCAAGTAGACACTTGGCACACCCCAAAAAAACTCACAAATGAAGGAAATTTCTCTCAATGAAGGTTTTGGTGAAGATGTTTGTGATCTCCTCCAATGTAGGACAATAATTAAGATCAATGATGCTTTCTTGAATTAGCTCTCGAATGTAGTGGCTATGAATCTCAATGTGTTTAGTCGTATGATGATGAACTTGATTTTGTGAGATTTGTATTGCACTTTGATTATCACAAAATACATCTATAGGATCTCTGAATGGAATGCCAAAATTAGGGAGAATATTTTGAAGCCAAATAGCCTCAATGGTGTCACTAACTGCCCCTTGATACCTAGCCTCTATAGATGAAAGAGCAATTGTAGATTGCTTTTAGCTCGACCAACAAACTGGACCATAACCAAGGGATAAGAAATACCATGAACTAGACTTGTGATCCAAAGAATTGCTTGCCTGACCTAAATGTGTATATCCCACCAAGTTAATATCCACACTTGTTCCATACTGAATCCCATGATTGTGAGTACTTTGAATGTAGTGGAGAATCCACTTAGTTGCTTTCCAATGCAACTCATGTGGCTCCTACATGAATTGAGAGACATTTCCCACATCATATGAAATGTCGGGTCTCATATGAGTCAAGAAGATGAGGCTCCCAACAAGCTATCAATATAAAGTGCCATCAACCAAGGGTGAAGAATATTTAGCCTCAAGTTTGACCCTTGACAAAAATGGAGTTGGTGTAGGCTTACATTCAACCATGCAAAATTTGGAGATCATATCAAGAGCATACTTGGGTTGAGAAAGGAAGATACCAAAGGATAATTGAGTGATCTCAATCCCTAAGAAGTAATGCAAAATACCCAAGTTTGACATTAGAAATCTATCATACAAAGATATTTTCACTACTTTGATGGTGGATGAGTGACTCTGTGTGATCAACAAGTCATCAACATACAAAACTATAAAAGTGAGATTGTCATCCTACTATAAAATGTAGATGTTCAGATTAGAATGACATCAAGTGAACCCAACAATCAAAAGGAAGGAGTCTATCTTGGCATACCAGGCTCGAGGAGCCTATTTGAGGTCATAGAGAGACTTTTTGAGGCGTCAAACAAGTGAAGGATCCTATACGAACCCATGTGGCTGCTCCATGTAGATTTCCTCCCAAATGTCACCATGAAGAATGACATTCTTCACATCCATTTGATGAACTTCCTAACAATGGGATGCAACTATAGTAAGGACAAGTCAAATGAAATTTGTTTTGGAAACTAATGTAAAAGTCTCAGAGTATTCAATCTCGAGAACCTGAGAGAATCCTTTTGTGACCAAGTGAGCCTTATGCTTGTCAATCGACCCATCTATTGCAAATTTTGTTTGATAGATATAATTGCATAAAAAATGCTTCCTTCCCTTAGGAAGAGGGACTAGATCCCATGTATGGTTCATTTCCAAGGAAATGAATTTTTTTTGCACGGTAGAATCTCATTCAGGGATACCTGAAGCTTCCTAAAAGGTTTGTGAATATAAAGTTGAAGCAACAAAGAGATGTCGAGCTTGATGAAATTGTGACCTTGTTCTTCTAGCATCTGAAGGATCACTGACCCAATGACCTATTGATTGTAATGTTTGGCGAGCCCAAAGAGGCCCAAAGGTTGGAGAGTGTGGAGGAGAGTCATACACCTTTGGATGATGACTATGAGAGGAATGCAAATCCTCATCATTAATGTCACCATCTGAAGTGGAGGAAGAAGACTCCTCATCAAAATTAGGAGGATTAAGATCCTTTGAAGAATTTTCATCATGATGCAATGTATCCAATATGATAGTGGATGGAGAAGTAGTAGAAGAACTGGAAGAGCTCTCCTCAAAGCAAACACTTCTCTTAATGAGCAACTCATGAGTGGTGGGATGGAGAAGTCTGTAGCCTTTGGAATCATCTGGGTACCCAAAAAATATGCAAGGCTTGATTTGGGGATCCATAACCTTGCATTTCTTTGTTGTAATGTGGGCCCATGCTAGAGAACCAAACACTCAAGTTCTTAACTATGGGTTTCCGACCAGTCCAAGCTTGAAAAGGAGTTACCCCCTTCAAAGCTTTGTGAGGAACTTGATTCTAGATGTAACATGCATAGTTTATGGCCTCTACCTAGTACTGAGGTGCCAAATATTTGGAATGAATCATACAATTTTCCATCTCCTTCAAGGATCTATTCTTACATTCTGCAACACCATTCAACTGAGGACTATGTGAAACTGTTTGATGAAAGTCAATATCTTCTAAAGCATATTTTTTTTAAAACCAATGGTTAACATATTCACCCCCATTATTTACATGTAGAATCTTGACGAATTTCCATGATTGTTTCTTTGAAAAAGCTTTGAAGCCTTGAAAATACTTAAATACCTCATACTTCTATTTGAGAATATAAACCAAAGTGTATTGAGAAAGGTCATCAATAAATGTCAAGATATATCGAGCCTTGATGAAGGATGGATGTGGAAATGGTTATGCCAAGTCATTGCGTACTAACTCCAATAGTTTTGTGGCCCCCATGCTTTTCCTTTATCATATTTATCCTTAGGATGCTTATCAAGAATACATCCTTGGTAAACTCCATTAGAAATTTGAATAGAAGGAAACCTTGAAACCATGTCCCGTTGATTGAGTTATTGCAAGTAGTGATAGTTCAAGTGGCCAAACCACTGATGCCACAAAAAAATCACCTCATCTGAATAAGTGAGTAATTCCGTTGAAGGTGAGTCAAGAACAAAGTGAGAAAACTAATACAGTCTAGAATGATGATGTTTTTGGCAGAGCATATTGCAATAGCATCTTGCTGCACATAGGTGTTGTGGATGAGGAAAAATTTGAAGGATATCTGAGAAATATATGATGAACCAATTTCTATCTTTTGTGACAATACAAGTGCTATTAACATTTCAAAGAATCTGGTGATGCACTCATGAACAAAACATATCTCAATCTGGTATCACTTTTTGAGAGAGAAGGTTGTAGAGAATGAAGTGAATCTTGAGTATGTGTCTACAAAGGACTAGGTTCCTAATATATTTACTAAGGCTCTTCCCAAGGATACTTTTGAGTATCTCTGAGAGAAGTTAGGGGTTATTACCCCTCCTTTGAACTAGATGCATAAGGATATGCATTAGTCCACTGGATTTCAAGATTCATTCCTTGTTCTAGATTGATGTTAGAGGCTACCTCTCAAGAGGAGTAGGTATTGCTTTGTTGGTTGTTGCAGTCATGGGGAGTTAGTGTTGGTGCAAGTTGGTGTTGTCCTTTTTCAGCTGTGTCAAAGGATGTGTGCAAAGGTTGTTGTTTGATAAAGTTGGTTGTGTGCTCCTAAGGGGAAGTATGCATAGCAGTAAAGAGAACGTATGTATGTTTGATGTCAAAGGGGGAAAGATATGCACGTGCTGTCCTTTTTCATTGATTTCAAAGGGGGAGAGAAAAATAATGTGAAAAATGTTCAGTTGTAAAATGGAGAGAAAGCAATGCGAAAAAGCATCGGTTGAGAAAGGGGGAGAGAATAGTGTAGCTAAGGGAGAGAAAGAAAAAGAAAGAGAAAGAGTTGGTATGGAGTAGTATGTTAATGATTAGAGATGTTATGCTTGTTGTTGATGGTTTTTCACATCATGTGTTGCCATCAATGAAAAAGGGAGAGATTGTTGCAAGTATAAGTAGTTGGTGTTGTCATTGGTGTCAACAATCTTGGGGGAGATTGTTGCAGGCTTATGTTTGTGTTGTCATTGATGACTAGTGATGGTTGAGAAGTTGTGTTGATGCTTTGATTAGTTTCATTATGTTGTCGTTAGTAAGCTACTGGTGTCAACCTCTAGTGTTGCTTTGATAATCTTCTGTTTGTGAATGTTGTTGGATTAGGTAATGAAGAAGTACTAAAGATGATGAGTATGTGTCTCTAGTGCTTGGTTTCCAAGTGCTTTTGAGAAAATTTGAATAAAAGAGGAAACAACATGTTGCAGAGGTGTTCTGGTGTACAGTGTGGTGTTTTGGTTTTGCTTCGTATTTCTTCATGGTTGAAGATTTGCTTGTGCAATACAAATATGTTGGTCAAAAGTGTTTAGAGGTTCTATATCCATAATTTCTTGGTCTATATCGTTGTGCAGAAGGAGTGTTCACCAGTATGTGAAATGTGTTGCAGTGGTGTCTGGGAGAAATGTTTTTTCTCCACATTTCTTTGTAGTGTGGTTTCTAGTCTTGCGGTTCTTTACATGTGTTGAGAAGGTTCATATCTACCTTCATTCAATTTTTTTCGTGGTTTAGTGCTTTGCAAGTTGGTTTATTGAGTTATAGTGTATGGAAGGTTGTTTGAATGTACCGAGTGTGTACATTCTTCAGGTGAAAGTTGTTGCGAAGGAATTTGTTGGATTTCAAGGTGTTTGTGGAATATTCTAGATTGTATTCAAGTGTTGTGTGTGGTTCTCTATTCATCTTTGGATTTCAGAAAGCGTGTACTTAAATGTTAATGGTGTTTACATTGGTTTATATGACCTTGGGTGTTTATACTAATTTTGGATTTGCTTTAGTGTTTGTGGAAATGTGGTGTGATTTATATGTATAATTTGGGTTTGAGTTAAGATGTGGTGTGGTCCGCTTTCATTCCTAATTTGAATTTGCATGGTTGAGGTGTGTAGACGACCTTGGATTTTTTTTCAAGGTTGAAGATGATATAAATAAGTGTTGAGTTGATGGATAATTGTGTTGTGAAGAGTATAATGTGAATTGCAGAGTGGTGAAGTGCGAATTTGTGAAGTGCAGTGTGAGCTTAATGAGTTAGACTATTGGAATTAGTGAGCAGAAGGTGTCTACAATCTTCAAAGAGGTTGTGAATGTTGTGGTGATGTTGTGGTGGATCTTATCTTTTCTATTGCATTGAGATGGATTTCTCATTGTAACATTATTCTTTATTCTTTTCCGTAATCTGGCAGTGAACTCTTCTTTCTTTTGGGCAGTGAGCCCTTCGACAATGAGCCCTTTGTATTCAATGTTGCAATTACTTTATATTGTGAGCTAATCCCCACTGTGGTTTTTCCCTTCTTGGGTTTTTCACGTAAATCTAGTGTTCTATTGTGCATAGTCTTGATGTGTTTTAGTTTTCTATTATTTTCTTTCATGCTAAATCATTCTAACAGTTTAAGGGTTAACTAAGTTGATGTGGATCTGAATGTTTATGAGGGTTTTGAAGTTTTAATGTACAACTAATTCAGTCCCCTCTTAGTTTTCTTGTGTGCATTCAACACAACCATGATTCAATAAACAAGAAATGGTTAAAATTTGACTAAAAAATAACTCTATAAGAAAAAGAAAAAAAGTTATAGACACAAGAAATTGAAAGTGTAAATAGAAGAATATGGACAAAAAAATATCTTCCCACAAGATAATTTTGAATTAGGTTAAGCACACAAATAATATTATACTTCTCTCCATGATTAGTTCATTCATATATTACATATTTATAGGAGTTTCATCTCTTGTATTATAGGAGTGTTCTTATAAAAAGTCCTTAACATAGATGAGTTGGTTTAACAACTCATAATACAAACAAATAAACCACAACCAATTAACAAATAACAACATACATAAATGATGCAATATTCCCAACACACCCTTATTACATAATTTTGTAAATGGGGATAGGTAGACCAACAATAGTTGATGACCATGTTTAGTAACTCATTAAAAACATAAGGTATGACTAGAGACATACACATTTACTTATGACAAGAAATAGTGAAATTAGCCTCACCATGCTTTTGAAATTTATCTAAGGATAGGGACAAACACATCTACCCATGGAACCAAGGATAGCGACTAACACTTCCATCTGAGGTCATACAAAAAAATTCATGGGGACAAACATATCTATCCAATATCAAAGTTATGAATAGAGACATACATTTATGCTTGCAAAAACTATGATTGGGGACAAACATATCCAATCATAATTACTCAACAAATGTGCTTGGGAAAAAAACACATCCAATCACTATCACTCAACGAATGTGATTGGGGACATGCACATCCAATCATAACATAAAAATATTGAGAACTAAGTTCTCATTGTCATATATGCATCTATCATTATAGATCATTGCCACTTTGATCACACACAATATGAGACGATTACCGTTGCCACTTGGAAACTGATCTTGGATTTAGTCATTTTGGAACAAGTAATTTTGTCACTAAAAATTCTCTGTGATCCTATCACTAGTGGTTGACAAGAGGTTGTTGAATGTCCTCTAACCTCATGTGTCTCCATCCACTAGTTAATTTGCTACACACCTAGAAAATTTGACAGTGAAGCCCAATTTTAAAATGCCCCCACAAGATAAACATTGCATACAGGCAATAGTGTATCCAATTACAATTGAGATAATTTATTTTTTTATTATTTTTTGATACTTTTAAATTTTGATAGACTATTTTTGATGACACAATAATGAACCCTATTCTAAACAAAATGATACAACATAACTTTGACAAAATATCTCTATAAGAACTAATAATATATTTTGAGACACTAAACCAACTATAATTAAATAATAAATTATAATAATAACTACCAAACCTAATAGAAGAAAGATAATATGGACATTAGGCTGGAATCATTATACCCATGAGGATAAAAACATGTACCATTTTGACATTGCTAACACCACCAAAACAATTTTCCCCAAGTTATTGGTTCCAATATGGGTGTGGGTATGGGTACCAAAACCCATTACAATAATTTTTTTCCTTAGGCATGATTACAAAATATATGTATGTGTGTGTTCAAAATTATAAATTATAAGAATAGTGATAATCATACTTGCCAATAAATATAATATTTAAATACCTCATATTCATAATTTGTAAAAATGAAAATATTGAAGTCTCAAAATGTCATTACACAATGAAAATTCAAAATTACAATGAATATTTAGTAGTCTTCATATTATTTTTTTTATCAAAAGCATCAAGTTCAAAATTTGGTCCAATTTCATTTGAACCACAATCAATTCAAATGCCACTCCCATTAGTTGTGTCATGTGTAGAAGCTGCCTCATCTATAAAAAATTCAACAAGTTGCACAAATGTAGTATCTAAATCAAGATACTCAAGACTTAGATCCCAATTCTTTGTCACACTCTCATTGTATTCAAGTGTATTATGTGATATGAGATGAAGGTTGGAGAGTACATAGACCAAATCCTCTACTTTTTTTGTACTCAAACAATTATGTTGAACTACGTGGATGGAGTATGTACTCCAATTTCATTCATCCAAAGAAGAACTCACTACTTGTTGAATTTGCATACAACATTTAGTATTTAATTTTATAAATATAAAACATAAATTATAAAATTACATTATTATAAAATATGATAAATAGCATAATAGCATCAAATGAAAAATGAGAAAAATAAAAAATAAGAAGATACATACTTGGGAGAGAATTTTAATTGCAAGAGTCTCCAAGTAAATGGAGTCTTAACCATGTAGATACCACCAATCATGAGCATCTTTCCTATATTTGTTTCGAAGAGTTGAAACATCATGATTATTTAAAGATATGAAGTGGCCAAACTCACTCAAGGAAACACTTTGGATATCTTCATTTGGAAATATCTTTGTTAATGCAACCCTATAGCCAATAGCAAACTCTTCATCCCTATATGGTGGCACCCTCCTCGAAAAAGAAAATATATCTTTGCTATAATACTTTGATGACAAAGAAAATGCTAAGAGATGTAAGGGGGTGGTCATCTTGTTCCAATGGTCAATGATAATCTTTTGCACACTTTTGAAAAATGTTTCAATTGGGTCATGCTCCTTTGCTTCTATTATATTTCTTATTTCCTCCACCATAGAGTCCATGTCATCATAAATTTCACCCAAACATAAACTATCATTATCAACATATCTAATCATGCTAACGATGGGAACAATGAAATTCAAAACATATTCCACACAAGCCCACCACTCATCATCTCAGATCAATGTTTTTACTTTTTGGGCTCTTTCTATGTTTAACTACCTCCATATACTCCACAAGCTATTGATGACCATAGAACTCAAAGCCTCTCATACCTTCACAAGTTGTATTAAGATGATTGTGTGAGATGAAAATTGAGTTTCAACAACTTAACATGGTATTAAAAAATACATGTCACATATCAACAATTAAAAATAAAAATTTAAAAGTTAAAAATAAATATTAAAACAAAAAATTTAAATTACCTTCAACAATTCCAACTGGAAGAAGGTCTTGAAGATGCCTTGTGACATATGATGATTAGTCACAAGCATTTGGATCTCCTTGACCTTCGTGTAAATTTGTTTGATCAACTCAATTTGTGTGTCAACTTTTTGCAATATCAAATTGAGTGAGTGAACTGCACATGGTGTCCAAAAAATGTGACCATCTATACCCTCCACTATAGACCCAACTACCCTAAATTTTTTAGCATTGTCCATTACGAATTGGACAACATTTTCAGGGATCACCATCTCAATGGATTCTATGAGGATGTTGGTAATGAAAGTTGCATCTTCACTTGCCCCTGAAAATCCACTTCCTTAAAAAACATCACCCCTTTAGGGGACTACTATAACATTGATCAATGGTTTATTTTTGAAATCTTCCATCCATCAAAAATGATGGATACACTAGTTTGGGGTTGTGTATCCTTGATTGTTCTCAACGATGCCTCTACTAAAGTTTTTCCCTTTGTTAATAAGGTGGTTCACACCTTTTCATACCCAGTACTAACCTAACTAGAAGGTATATTGGAAAGGGTCGACACCATATCCAATCAATTAGGTGATCTAACAAGGTTGAAAGGAAACCCATTCCCCTAAATGCAATGAGAAATTCTCTAGTTTGCAATCTCCCTCACTTGATTCTTCAAGGCCTTTTCCAGTGGGCCTCTTTTTCACAAAATTGAAACATTATCTTCTCCAAAAGATGGTGGCATTGGCATGAAAGGATGTGGTCCAACTGGTTGTGATAAGCCACTAGGAGGTTTGTATAGACTTTTCTTAACAAGAGGATGTGCAAGAGCCTTTGATCTATTACTTGTCATGTCGAGATCCTCTTGTTTTTTAATATAAGACAATATTTGTTGCTTTGACAACCCTTTTTTATTTGTCCCAAGACAAACTTTTATTTCTTGTAAAGGAATAAAGAAAAAGTGAGCTTTCACTCAAAAGTATGAGCTCTTATACTATTTTCCACATTGGCTACAACGCCAAATATAACACCCACCTCTAGGAAGTTGTTGAATCATTGTCGTATGTCGCCAAAGAGGTGATGATACATCAAATTTAAATGAACTCTTTGTATTTGGGGCAATTGAACTAGAACTACCAACCATTTTGTATGAACCTAAAATAGAAAAAATTACAAATTAACAATACTACGACTTTTTTTTTAAAAATAAGCATTATAACCCCTTATCATACATAAAAATTTCAAAAAAAATTCAAAGCTTACCAAAAATATTTTAAAAACTTGATTTTTTTAAAACATGAAAAATCTTCAATTTTTTTTTGAAAACTTGAAAAAAAATTTTTTTTACTCACCTTTGATGGTTAAATCTTCTTTGCGCATCTATTTTTAACATGTTGGTGTAGGTTTGACTCCCCCCTAGCCCTCACTTTCGAAAATAAATGAACCAACCTTCAAAACCCAACAATGGCAACTTGGAGGAAAAAAGCAGTTTTAAAGCTTTTGTGTTTGTCAAATGAGTTGTAAACTTGTTAAAACCCCCACTTTAGGGTGAGCAATGATATTAGGAAGTGTGTTTTAATTTTTTTTTTTTAATGTTTTAAAATGTTTTTTAAGCCCCATAGGTCACGGGTATGCCGAGGTTCTAGGTCCTTCTATGAAGGACCCACAAGGAACCTAGTGTGCTCAGGTAGTACCCTAGGTGTACTTGGGGGCAGACCCATACTACACCCACATGGGTACGATGGGAAAAACAAAGGAACCCGATAACACAAGATTTTCCAAATTTTAGATGGAATAATTGGTTAGCAGATTTTTCGCAACAATAGTGTGTGATTGCACCTCCTTAATGTCAATGCAACATGAAAAGGCATCCTCCTAGAAGGTTTCATTCTTGGCGGTCGTTTTATCATTAGATCTAAAAAATATGAAGCATGGTCCTCTATAACCAAACTATTTGCAATCTCTAGATTTGGATATCCTCTATCAACACCGTGTACTCGTTTAATACAATGTTGAGCTATCATTGTGACCATATTGTAAGTTGCAATAAACAAAACAAAAGAAACCAACACAGGGAAAGGGATTGTAGCCCTTGCCATTAATTTCTATATTATCAATAATCTTCTCATTAAAAATTTCCTTCATTTTGAGAGTAAACTTCCTTGTGGCAGACAAAGGCTAGTAAAGAAAATCAGTGTTAAAGAGGAAAAAATAGCAAACACTCTTCTTGTTAGGTTACAACCTGAAGATATGTGAAGCATGCCAAAATATTCTATATGCAAGCAAGATTCTATGCTTACAAATGATTCCTTTTGTAATACCAAGTTGCTTTAGTAAATGCGTTTGGACGCTTTGGCTAAGAATTCTAATATAGAAGAGGGTTTTACTTTATGAATTCACTTTCTCAAACTTGCGCTTGAAAAGATTTCTTAGGAGTTCATACTTCCATCAATCCAAAGCAGGGAAAACTTTAGTGGCAAATCTTTGCCAATTGGTGAATTCTAGGAATCAACCAAGTCAAAATTGGTGAATTTCTCGCACCCAATAGGGTGTCCAAATCACCCAGATTTTACGAACTATAGGTCCAATGCATGTCCATTTGCCAATGATTTTTTTTATGAGACATATTTAAGCAACAAATTCACCATTGTCAAAATACACATTTCAATTGGACCGACTAATATTTTCACCTGGAATCCCGAAAGCATTTAATAAAACACTTACATATTTGTCAATACTATTAAAAAAACATTGTATTAGGGCCCATTTCACCAATTAAAATTTACAAATAGTTGCTTGTGAAGACCCATTTCGCCAATTAAAATTTATAAATAGTTGCTCATGAGGACCTATTGCGCTAATAACATTAAAAAATAATTACATTTGAGGACACATTTCACCTTGAAAATTACAACGTATCGTTGTATAAGCACGCGAGATTCGCCAAATTTTTAATATACCATTTAAAAATCCCGCAGAATTTGCCAAATATGGAATCATGGATTGATATAATTACAATTGAAAGTGTCATTTATTCTTACACATTTTGTTTGGTTCTAAGGTTCTACTTCTCCATTTGGAAGTCAACGAAAGCCAAAAATGTAGACTTAAAAGGTGAGTGATAATTTCTTCATAGTGTTATTAGTTATAATAATAACTTTTCTTTATCTCTTTTCCATTCTTGCTTCAACAATGTGAACCTTAGAAGTTAGAACCAAACTCTGAAGTTTTGAAGTTTTCGAAACCTCCGACCCACCAAGTAGAAAGATGACCAAGAAAGACTTACAACTCAACAAAGTGAACCATCAACCAAGTTGGGGAATCACGAAGTTATGAAAATTTAGAACTCCGCGACAAGGTTATATAACTCTGAGGACTAGCGACTAAGTTTAGGAAAATCCAAATATTTTATATTGTATTCCATGGTATTGAATTTGATATGTGATTCTGCACCATATTTAAAGAACAACACTTATCACACTACTTATAAATTCCTATTGCATTTCCATTCACACAATCTTTGATAAATCATTGAAAGGAATATTATTAATCCATTCCTTGAACAAAAATAAATACAATCAAAAGTGTCATTTATTTGGAAGTCAGCCAAAGCCAAAAACATAGACTTAAAGGTGAATGCTCATTTATTCATAGTGTTATTAGTTATAATAATAAATTTGCTTTATCTCTTTTCCATTCTTGCTTCAGTCTTAAAGATGATATTGAGTAGGGAATGGGATCTATATTATTATTCTCTGTCCTTAAACAAGAAGACATTTTTTTTCCAGTTTTTATTCGAAGTGAGATGAATATGTCAAGCGAATCAGAGATCAATATGTCGAGTGACTCGAGCAGCAAGGGTAAGGCTCCTACCACTCCTCAGGGTGGTGAAGAGACTCCTACCGCTTTTCAGACTCCTTCTGCTCCTCAGGGTGGTAAGGCTCCTGCCGCTCCTCAGACTCCTACAGCTCCTCGGGGTGGTGAAGAGACTCCTACCACTCCTTAGGGTGGTGAAGAGATTGGGAGGCCATCAAAATGCAAAAAACTTAGACGTACCATACAGTCTTACTTTGGAATTTCCAAAGCTTCTGATCCATCAGGTCAAAATGGAGCTACATCATCAAATCTTCCACCAAATATTGGTAGCATTCCCAATACCTCATCGCCACCGGAAGGTCAAGTTGAGATTGTCATCGATTTAAATCAAAATGTATCAAATCAGGATAGCAATACCACAGAAGATGTTCCAAGTGATACCTTGGGCCCGGTTAGCTAGAATGGGATAATTGAATTGGATGAGGATGATGATGTTGGTAGAAAGAAAAGGAAAAAGAAACCAAAAAGGGGGCACAAGTGGGAAATGACAAGGATTTTTCAACTTGGTTGGTTGTCAAAGTACCCATTCATTGAACTAGTGGGGAAATCAAACGATATTGAAAATGCAAAATTGGCCATATGTACAATTTGTACTTGGAAATGTGGAAGAGACAAGACGTTACAGCTAAAGATTGACACTATAGAAAAGAATATCAGTAAAGTTTATGAAAAACAAATAATAGACAGAAAGGAACAATCAATTGTACGATGAAAATCAATGGAAGAATGTCTTCATGTTAGGTATGCCACAGATTATGAAGTGCATCACCAAAAATGTCGAAGCTTGGTGCATGTAAAGGTACACTTGACGCTCAATTTGGGAAAGCAATGGAAGCAACAAAATTTTCAAAAACTGTTCAGATGACTGTTGTTTTTCATATTTTTTCCATAGTGTGTCCTATGACAGACTACCCAAAATATTTTGGTTTATTATCTTATTTGAATGTTCCTCACTTTCCCTACTCACATTGGTCAGTAAACGCTGTATGGGAATGGGAAAACTGTCTTGCTGCAGTGGAAAAGGAAGATTTAAAGGTTAAAGTAAAAGAGTCAAATTTCATTGCATTATCTTTAGATGAAGTTACTACGGTAGAAAATACTTCTTGGGTTTGTATGCATTTGTATACTTTACAACATGTTCACCAAGCTCATCTTCTCTGTGTTCATAAAATGAAGGACAATTCAACATCGCAAAATATATTTGAACTAGTCAAGAAATATTTGAATGAAATTGCAGGTATGGATGAGTTGAAAATTGCCAAAAAGTTGGTGTGTGTAGGAGCTGATGGAGCTGTAGTGATGCAAGGTCAAAGGACTGGTGTTTGCAAAAAGTTACAAACTACTTGTGCACCATACATGCTTGGCATTCACTGCATGGCCCACAAAATGAATTTAGCATTCAAAATTGTAAGCAAGTTTCCTACAATATCAAAAGTCAAAAATCTAGTCTGCGAGATCCATGCATATTTCTCTGAAGTCCTAAACGTTTCACAAAATTTCAAAATTTTGCTGAGGGAATAACACCAAGAAAAAAGCTTCTCAAGGATGTTGATACCATATGGATCTCCCTGTATGGACTAGCACAATGAGTTCTTTCAGAATATCAATCCTTGATTGGAGTGATGTACGAGCATCACAGTATAGTAGACAAAGCTCTTGACCTCTTACATAGGTTAAGCGATATAGAGACACTCTTGACTTTAACTAGTCTTCTCCCCATGCTGGATGTGATGAATGAGCTTGTGAAGAAATCCCAAGAAAAAACTATGTATATTAATGAATATGCCAATCTACGTAAACATACATGCTTGACCCTCGATCATCTATATCTAGATCTAACACGAGATGGCCCAAATTATTTCATGTGGCAGAAAATTACTGATTTGAATGATCTTGATAATTATTTATAGTTTAATGCAAGCAGTAACTTATGCATCTTTGTACATGGATATGAGATACAAATGTACCAATATAAGACAACTAGGCGCTCTACCAGAGAAGTAGCTATTAACGTGGAAGATTTTCAAGGCATTGTTAAATTTGTTGGTGATAATTTGAAGGAAATTGTAAAATCTCTTTCCTCAGAGATTCGTGAAAGATTCCCTTGACATGAAATACTTGAAGCCATGAGTATTGTGTATCCTCAATTTTGGGAAAATTGAGATAACCCAACATATTTTCATTCTCAGGTGAAAATTTTGATCGAACAATTTTTGAAAACTGTAACATACAATGAGCAGAAAATAGAAGGAATTTTAGATGAAGCTAAGCTTAGAAAATAATGTAGGAATTTTGCAACAGCTATGAAGGACTAGTATAAATCCATGGGAAAGGAAAAGGCCTTTGAAATGGGATCAATAAAAAAGGTTTGGACAAACTTAGGTCAAAGTGAAATATTGCATGGTTCGATATTAAAATATTTCAAACTTGATTTATGTCAAACAATGATATTGGGGTCGGTGGAGGATCAAAGAGTTTTCAGTATATTGGGGTTTTTAAAATCAAAGTTAAGAAACAAACTAGAGAAGAATTTGGAAAATTGCTTGAGGATGAAAGGAACTGCGTATAATGTCAGAAATTTTCCTTTTGAAAGGGCACTTGCAATCTGGAGGTCCACATGTGAAAGAAGAGGGACCACGTTGTGCAACACTCCAATTCGAAAGGCTGGTACTGGTGGCACTGGCACTGGCAATGGGATTCAGACAAATGAAATTGACAAAAATGACACAATGAATGTTGAATTTGAGACACAGTTCAAAGAAAATGAAGAGAAAACTTGGAATCAAATTCAAGACAACTCTTTTACTTTATCTGATGATGAACGTCAGCTTGAGGAATCTAACACCATTTGGGAAATGAAAGAGAATGAGCAACTTTTAGGTATTTATACTGCACTTCATGGATCAATTTCCATTGTTCCATACTGTAGTTGATGATATTTTATATCGTATTCAATGAAATTGTGAATCATTGCACTTCATGATATTTTATTTTATATTGCACTTCATGAATCATATTCCAAAATCAAATTGTAGTTGATGATATTTTATGTTGTATTCCATGAAGTTGTGATATTTTATATTTTATATTAGTCCGTACATAGTGTTCAATGAGGTGTCAAACGATGATGCCTTTGAAAGGCAAGATAAGTCAATAATGTCACATGGTCACTGAAACTTGGAACCTTAGAACCAAAGTTTGAAGTTTCAAAGTTTTTGAAACCTTCGACCCAACGACCCAATGACTAGAAAGTTGACCAAGAAAGAATTGCAACTCAACAAAGTGAACCATCAACCAAGTTGGGGAATCAAGAAGTTATGACAATTTAGAAATCCACAACAAGGTTATAAAACTCTGAGGACTAGCAACTGAGCTTGTTTTGGTCCCTTAATTTGAGTCTATCGTCTCTCTAGCTGTAACATTTTACATGAATTATTAATGAAATCTGATCAATGATCTTTCATTAATATTCTTTGTCATTAATATTATGCAATATGCAATTGCATTGATGCATGTTTTAATTCTGGCTTTGGTTTAATGAATCAGTTAAAGTACCTTGATTAAATCATTAAAGCATGAATTCATATAAATGTTTAGTGGATCTACTAAGTAGTCATGGAGATTGAGTATTGATGTGTGAATAGTATTAGTAGCATATACAACAATGAACATCAACAATTGTTTAAAGTGTATCTAGAAGTTGAAACCACTACCAGACTTTTTCTTCAAATGATATAATAAATAATACAGATAATTGAACATCAACACATTATTGAAGTCTGAATTTGAACTTTTAAATTGATTATCACATGAAGGAATACATAGAAGAACTGGCAATGCAAAATCTTGCTTAAAGACAACTCTGCACAAAGCTGAGTTGGAACTTGGAAACTCATATTATCAAAAATTAAATCACTGCATCACCTTTTCTAGCAACTTCCACTCTTCAGGTGTTGGAATTGTCATTTGTTCTAACTGATCCTTTTTGACTTGAAGATTTGTTAATAATTCATGATTCAAATTGGAACCTATCTTGGATTCTCTAGTCAATTTTGTATTTAGGGTTAGCAATGGTTTGATGGAATCCAAATAGGTCACCACACCTGGGTTCTGAGGAAATTGGTCCAAATCAATCTTCGTTGCATCCTCCATCTTCTTTCTGAAATCATTCCATCCAATGAATCGCTCATTTGTGTCAAAATCCTTTGGTAAACCAAGCTCTATGAAGTTCCTTAACTTTTCATCCACCTTCATCTTGTCTGCAACAAAATGCAAATATTTCTTTGTTTCACACATTCTCAAACACTTTTCAATGACAAATGACAACGTCATTGATGTAGCAAGCCAATTAGTAATCCCTTTTGATTTCAAAACAATGTCACTGGCTTTGTAGACTATTTTTTGAATTTGATTTGCTGATTTCTCTAATGCCAACACATTTTTGTTCTCCATTAAATATTTGTTGAGCTTCTTATGATGTTGTTTGATAGCATCAATCAATTGAAGCATGTCACACAAATGATCAATCCCCTGCATTATTTCATCACAGATCTTTTGTTTCATATGCCTCATATTGTTTCTCTACAAAATGAAGATAACTTATTTTGACAAGACTTAATTTCATTTTTTGCTTCCAGCAGCTCTGCCTCCAATTTTTGTTCCCACTGTGCATTTCCATTTGCAATGCTTAGTCTTAATTTTTCTAAAGTGGATTTTTCCTCATCATATTTCTTGTTTCTCTCATCTAGCCTTTGCTTCAATTCATTCACTGCAGTCTCATTCTGCTTATCCTCTTTGCTTGTTAATGTAGAGGCAAATTTTTTAATTCTTTTTTCTAATTCATTGCTCTTGTTATCTGCTGCTTTCCTCTTTGATTTCTCATTTGCTAGGTCTGCTTGCAACTTTTCAATTTGAGTCTGCAACCTTTCTTTCTCTCTATCTTGCTTCAACAATGATGTGTACACCAATTCATTGTTCTTCTTTGATACATTAATTTTGTCAGTATTTCTGAGTCTAGAAAAATCCAATTGAAAATTGTTCACCTGGAATTCAGATGGAGCCATCTGATTTGCTGGTTTGTTTTGAACTGTGGGAACAAGAAATGTGTACTCCATGATTTATTTACTTGTTTCAAATGTGGATAATACCATGGTTGTTGTAGGCTCTAAAGTTAGAGTAGACAAACTCTCCATCAGTTGTTTCTTTTCTTTTTTATTCAATTCTAATTTCTTTTTAAACTCTTCAATGTAATCAAAACTCGAGGGTGTAGAAACAATGGAATGCTTGAATGGTGAAGGAATAGGAGTACTTGCAGTTGCTAATGATGTCATAGCTAGACTAACTGGCATTAGGGGAGTGTCTGGAAATAACTCCTTTGTGGTGGATCCACTAGTAGTGTGACTTGGAGTTGGACCTGTCAAAATCCTTTGCCTCTTCTATATGCCTTGATCGCCTGGTGTTTTTGTGGTATATTGTGTTGTCCTCTTGTGTGCAATTTGCTGTTGTAGCATATGTTGATCACTACTAGTACTACTACCCATACCATTGCCACCAGAGGAAGTGCCAGTTGCACTAAGCCCTCCACCATGGGCATGTCCTACTTGTGATTGTGTCTAACCATGAGGATGAGGATTTGAACTTGAAGCTCTAACAAATTGACTTGTATACCCTAGGTCTACTTTTTCACCTCCAACCCCAAGGCCAAATTTATCAACTAGTTTTCTATGCTCTACATCTATTACCATCCAAGGGCCTTGTCTTTGGGACCCCAAAGGACCACCTTCATAACCCATTTTTTCAGCTATGGTTGCTCATGTAGTAAATGCTTCTTTTGTGGCCTCACTTAAACCAAGTTTGAAATTGACATGGCTTTCATCTTGCCTAACATCATCACTTTCTTCATCTTCTTGTTCATTTAGATGCTCTATATTCCATAATTTACTAAACTCAAGATCTTCTTCATTATCTCTATACTCTACAAGAGCTCTTGGATCACCTAGATCCTTCCTCATAGACCAAAAGGCAGTAATTTTTGATTGTGACCAATTTTTTTTTGTAATTTCCTTCTCTAGAGAATCTGACATTTTTACTCTACTAGATGGTTTATGACTTTTTTCATAAAAATTGTTGTACCTCCTTTCGATGCAATGCCATAATTTCTGCTAACAATTGTTCAAAAGAAATACCATTCTCAACAACACTTTTCTCCATTGCTACTTTGACCTCATCCCAAGAATCCTTGTTTCTCAAGTTTTCAAGCAAGGGTTTACTTTGATGTTGAATTCTATTTCCAACATTCTTATTGAGCACAATCATTGATTTAATGGTGTCACATGGATCATAATGCTAGTGACAAATAGCATCAAAATCAAAAAATTTCAAAAGATCATGTGCCACACTAAATGCTTTTCTCTCAAATGTCATCCCTTCACATGAAAAAGGTAAAGAAGGAAATGAGGTCTTCTTCCCCTGACCGCTAAATTGTCTTTCATTAGTACTCTGCATCTTCCTTACATATTCCAAAGAAAAAACCCTTTTTGTCACATGTATTGGAAGTTTGTATGGCTATACTTCTGATCCATAAAATTTTAGCACAATATATTCTTCCATTAAGTACCAATCAACCAATTGTATTTCTTTTCCCAGTTGAATGCAGTTTCTACATAACATAGGCAATCTAGGAATTGGAGTATTTGTAATTGCTTGATACAATGGAGCCAAAAAGTAGTCTACAAAATGACTTTAGTTCCTTTGAGAATCATGCAACCTTATAATAGTGGTCCATTCATATATACTGGAGCCATTTTCTTTTGCTCAAGATTACTATTACCATAGGGCTGAATTTGAAGCTTGTTGGTCTAAAATATTCCTCTGAATTTGAATAGAGAAAGATAGCACAAGTAGGTTGTGAACCTAAATGTCTTGGTGGAACCTCCTTTAATCATTAAAAATTATTTATGCATGGATTCTACAATGTGCTCAATAAAATTATATTTGGCATGTTGAACACCATAATGGATATTATACACCATTTCAAGGAGGCATGCACCAACTTCCAAATTGCTATCTAGTCCGAAACAAAATGCTAGAATGGAAATAGTATCCTGAACCCATGGTTTAAAAATATCCAAATCATAAGGAGGCTTATGATCACCTTTCAATTTGTTTCTATCTTGAACTATTCTATTTAAGAAAGAATTTTTCTCCATTTCATCCACTGCTTCATAATCACTAACAAGCTTTTCTAGGTCAATATGGACATTTCCAAATTCTTCGGTTGTAAACCCCAAGGCCAACAATTTTCCAAGTTATTCTATATTAATAGATAAAAATTCTTCTTTGTTATCTGTTGTGTAGTTTTGCACACACGCCCCACTGAAAGTAGGGACCCTCTTTTTGCTCTGGCTTTTGGTGTCTTTTGGCCTCTTAATTTTATTGATTTGGTTGTCTTTGGAGGTCCTTAGATGCTCATCTTGCTTGCCCAAGTGATTTCCCCAGGTTGCACTTTGAAAAAACTAAGTTCTGAGCAAAATCCGGGTTTTTAGTCCAATCTGGGATTTTCCGGTCCATTCGGATTTCCCCGAATTCTGCTCAAAGTCTAGCTTTGTGCAAAAATCCGAGTTTTTAGTCCAATCCAAGATTTTTCGGTATGTCTGGATTTTCCCGATTTCCATAAAAATTCTGGATCTGAGCGAAGTCCGGGTTTTTTCCTGCATTCGGGATTTTCCGCCCAACCCGGATTTTCTCGGATTTCTTCAGTTTTCCGGGTATGTGCCGAAGTCCGGAATTTTATGCCATCTGTGGAAATCCGGTCCACCCGGATTTTTCTGGATTTTCTGCCATGCTTTGTGCAAATTGAAATACTGGATTAAATTGATGAATTTGATGATAAATGCTCAACACCCCATGCTTAATTTGATATATTACATGATGTTTCACACATTCTTGGTTCGTTTTGATGATCTATTGTTGAAATTTTTGCCTTATTTAGTCCATTCCGGGATTTTCCTGTCCGCCTAGATTTTCCCAGATTCCTGCCCGGCTAGAGTTTTCTAGATTCCTGTCTGCCTAGATTTTCTCGGATTCTAGTCTAGAATCTGCCTGACCTGGATTTTCGCGGATTTTCCCCTTGGTCTGGTTTCCCGAAATGGAAATTTTTCCAAAAATAATTATTTTTTCCAAAAATGGGAATTTTTTTTAAATGATCCTGAAAATGAAAGTTTCTTGAGATAAAAAAATTGAAAATAAAATTTCCAAAATGGGAAAAAATCGAAAATGGAAAAGTTTCCTTTTAAAAATATAAGTTTTTCTTAAAGGCCATGATTTTATTCAAATTTAATTTGGACATGTGGGCTACTAATGATGATATTTGTTTTTCAGGACTAAACAAATATTAAAAAGGGGACTTGCGTATGGATTCGTGCCAAAAGAGGGAAATATGGAAGCGTTCAATTTAAATTTTCAAAGTGGGACCTGCCTAAGAATCCGTGCCAAAACTGTCTACAGCTGGAGGACTTTCTGGAGGGCGCGTGAATATGATCTTGCTGGAGATCGTGGGCCGACATGGATAATATTCATGCATTTAATGCAAATCTTGTCCTATTTTGAAATTCTCTTAGCCGACCTATTTTGGGGCTAGTTATTATTGTAAAATCTAATTGGGCCGACATGTTTGGGATTTTCTATAAATGGCGTTTGTGCGTCATTTGTAAGGGGGAGAGATTAGGAGAAGATTTGATAGAGAGCGAATTTAGCAGTAGAGTGGAGGTAGAAGCTAGTCAATTTCTGAGCAAGTGATGTAATAGAACATTGGAATTGTTGCTGGAGTTTGGTGATTCAATACAATTGAAAGCATTGTGATTTTCTGGTGATCTCTTTTGTGTTGACTTATCTTGCATGGTTCTTATGATTCAATTTTTAAAATTGCTCATGGTTATTAGATTTAGATTTAGATTTGATTCAATGATGTTCATGATTTAATGTTTGAAGTGTTTGCAGCAATCCCTGGTCCATACTTTTTGCAGCTAGCTGATTGTTAGTTGCTTTGTAAAGTTAGCCTGAACCTTTATATTCGTTGTGCTTGGTTCAATTATGGAGATTTATTCATTTCAACTGCAATTGGGTTGTCTTGGGTGAATGTTCATGATCTTAAAATCTTTAAAACCTTAGAAGATTGCACTGTTTCTGTAAGATTGCAGATTAATCTTGGTCAAGCAGAGATTGGTTTCGTTAGGATTGGTCCATTTCAAGTGTTTATCATTTGCATTGTTAGTCTTAGAAATGGTTTAGATTTAGAAATTTCTCTAAACCCTTATCTCTTTTGCTGTTTATTTTGAATCTGGGTTAGATTTAGGATTGAAAGCATCACCATATTATTGCATCTGATGAAAATTCACTTCCAGCATTGTTCACTTGTAAGGCCCCTTGTGATTACCAGCATTTTCACATATTATTTGAGTTGTTTATGCATTGTCATGACCTGACACCCGAGAGACCTTGGGGTGATCTTCAGCGATTTATTGTTGAAGATTACCTTTCAAGAGAGATAGAATATCATTTTTTGTCTGAGTTGTTGCTGTGCAGAAAACACCATCAACAGATTGGCGCTAGAGGGAGGGGAGAACAAGGTGACATAGTTGGAAGATTGAGTGAGCCTTTATGTTGAAAATATGAGATATGGCAGATCTCAAAATCTGAAAATTCAAGTTCTGAGTCAGGATGGAAAAGCAGTATCACGTCTGTCATGATGGAAATAGTCTTCAGATTGATTCTTTTCTACTTTGTGAGTCTCTGAACAAGAGGTTAGTTCTATGGGATGGTAAAGGTTTACATCATTATGCATTATCAGATCAGTGTAGAATCCACAACACCTATACACACAGTGAGTTCAAATGTCTGGCCTTTCTGGGTGAAGTTGAGAGGGTTTTGCAAAGGAACCTTTTCATGCAAAACCTATCTGAACCATTAGCCACCTCAGATCTAGGATTTATTGATGTTGCAGTTAAGGCATTTACATAGATAGTTGAAGGTCAGTTTGCTAGTGGTAAATGCTTGCAGGATTTCCTTTCGTCTAAATGGTGCAGAGTCCATGATGCAGCCCATTTAGAGTTCATCTGTCGTTTGTGTGGGGACATTATCTTTAAAGTTGGAGAATACCTGGAGTGGAAAGGTGAGTTTAGCAAGGGATGAGTTACAGAGAGGCCAACCAGTTCTCAATCCAGGGATGATGTTGCAACTGATGTTGAGGCGACTTTGGAAAGAACTGAATATCATGAAGACGAATCTGAGGCATCAGAGATAATAGAGGAATATTTAAGTGAAGAATCACCTATGGAGATCAAGGAGGATGTTCCTATGGAGGCTAGTCAAGTTCTGGAAAACATAATGGAGGCTGAACAAGAAATTCCCCTACAAGCTCTTCCTTTCCAAGACAAAGATGTGATACAAACCAGATACAAAGAGTTTATTGCCAGAATTATAAGAGATTGGTCAAGCCTAGGTTTTGGAGTCTACCTAGAGGAGTTGTTGTTACCAACTTGGTGCAGGATACATGAGGAAGAGCATTCAGAATTCACCTGTTCCCAGTGCCAGACAGTCATAAAGGAGGTGAAGGAGCAAGTACAACTACTCTTACATGCAAATGATACACAGACAGATGCATCAGACAAGTCTCTGACTAAGGAATGTCAACCAATTGCTGATGAATGTCTTGAAGAACATGAGGAAGCACTCAGTGAAGTGATCAACGTTCCTGATGTTTGTGGTCAAGAATCTGAACCAGTACCAACAGAAGATTAATTCAGGGAGTCTTCTCATTTATCAAATTCTATTTTTCCTCAACTTATTAATGAACTGCACAATGAAAACTCACATATTTTATGCATTATTGATGAGGTAGTTAATGTGGTTCACACTGATGTGCAGGAAAATATGAATGATGTTGAAAACAGAAATGTTGCAGTCATTATTGGTGAACATGCTCCAACTTCTCCAGGTGAGAATGTGCTGGAAGATCAATCTGTGATACCTTTGGATGAACATCCTACTCAGGAAATTGTTGTACAAGATAATGCCTCTGCATTTTCATTGTTGATCCCTCATGAAAATACTCAAACAGGTGAAAAGTTCCATATTCATAGTTTTGAAAGTCTTCAATATGAATTTCACTCTGCATCATGTAATGATTCCTCTAATTCTATCTTGCCTATTTCAAATGCAAGTGGAATATTGCACCATCAATGGAGACCCCCTAATGACACTATGATCAACTCTTCACAAGTGCAAGATGATGAACACAACATTCAGTCTGCAGAAATGCAAAATCATGTTGTTTCTTTCTTTGCTGAAAATTCTGAATCTTGTCAATTTGATTATGGAGATTTAGGAAAGACAACTTGCATATGGGTTAATCATGGTCCTAATGAGTTACCTCAGTTACTAGTTATTCCTAATCTTGACATGGAATTTGAATGCTATAAGGCAGAGATTTATTTTTCTGAATATAAAGATAGGTTTGCATTTCTGAGGACTGTTACCTTCACCTTATTGCTTGTCCATGCATTGATTAATCATATGGGGATGAGTCTCAGTTCATCCTATTTGATCATGAGCCACTTTGAGTCTCTCTGTACATAGTGCTGATTTGAATAAATGCAGCTTGGTCTGTTTTTTCTTTTTCTTTTATCTATTTTGTTTTCTTTAGGATATATTGCTTTAGTTTAGATGGCTTTTCCTTGCTTCTATTTTGACTAGTTTAGTTTGCTTTGGGTTTTGGTTTAGTTGTTGTTTTGCTTCTCTAGCTTGGGTTTTCTATTTTTTGGTTGGGGAAGTGTCTTTCCTGTGCAATAATCCTTTATTATCTGGGATTGTTCTAAGTGTTTATTGATGGACTTTAGTCATGTGTCTTGAATTAATGGTCAAAGATCTTTTATTGGTGTCAAGCAGTCTGAATGTCTGATTTAAAGAGAATGGGTCATTGGTCTGATTTGAACCTGAAGCATTCTGAAATCTTATATCCTTCATACATCTTAAGAATCTGAAGGTTGCAGTAGATTCCTTGCAAGGTCTTGTTACGTGAAAAATCATATTTCTACTTTAGTGCCACTGTGGTTCTCAGCCCTGAGTGTGGACTTCACTGTCACAGGTTGAAATGAAAAGAGTGAAAAAGAATAGAAATATCAAAAAAAAAAAGAAGAAGAAAAAAAGAGAGAAAATATTGAGAGTCAAAAGAAAGATTTCAACTTATCAGGGGTATCTGAATATCTCTACCGGGGCTATGGACGCCTGGCTGGCAGTAGAGCTATGTTCAGGAGAATCGCAGCGATAACCTCGTCGATGCTATGGACACCTGACTGGCAGCGAGGCTCTATCCAGGTTGCTTTTGGAGCTAGAATATTTACGTAGCCTAACTTGACTGAGCTTGGTTTCCGCAGTAGCTTAAGGAGGGAAATGAACTCACTTGCACACACTTGGATTTTTAGTTTATTGAAGGTTTAGTCTACCTTTGGTTCTGATTCTTTAGTCTTGCATTTTGATTTGTTTGCCTGATAGGGAGATGGAAACTAGAGATTCTGGGTTCATGATTCTTGTTCATCATCAAAATGCTCTGGAACATTTTCCCAGCGGAGTCGCCATTTGTTGTGCAGTTTTGCACATACGCCCCACTGAAAGTAGGGACCCTCTTTTTGCTTTGGCTTTTGGTGTCTTTTGGCCTCTTAATTTTATTGATTTGGTTGCCTTTGGAGGTCCTTAGATGCTCATCTTGCTTGCCCAAGTGATTTCCCCAGGTTGCACTTTGAAAAAACTAAGTTCTGAGCAAAATCTGGGTTTTTAGTCCAATCCGGGATTTTCCGGTCCATCCAGATTTCCCCGGATTCTGCTCAAAGTCCGGCTCTGTGCAAAAATCCAGGTTTTTAGTCCAATATGGGATTTTTCGGTCCGTCCGGATTTTCCCGATTTCCATAAAAATTCTGGATCCAAGCAAAGTCCGGGTTTTTGCCTGCGTTCAAGATTTTCCGCCCGACCCGGATTTTCCTGGATTTCTTCAGTTTTCCGGGTATGTGCCGAAGTCTGGAATTTTATGCCATCCGCGAAAATCCGGTCCACCTGGATTTTTTTGGATTTTCTGCCATGCTTTGTGCAAATTGAAATACTGGATTAAATTGATGAATTTGATGATAAATGCTCAACACCCCATGCTTAATTTGATATATTACACGATGTTTCACACATTCTTGGTTCGTTTTGATGATCTATTGTTGAAATTTTTGCCTTATTTAGTCCAGTCCAAGATTTTCCTATCCGCCTGGATTTTCCCAGATTCCTGTCCGACTGGAGTTTTCCAGATTCCTGTCTGCCTAGATTTTCCTGGATTCTGGTCTGGAATCCGCCTGACCTAGATTTTTGCGGATTTTCCCCTTGGTCTGGTTTCCCGAAATGGAAATTTTTTCGGAAATAATTATTTTTTCCAAAAATGGGAATTTTTTTTAAATGATCCTGAAAATGAAAGTTTCTTGAGATAAAAAATTGAAAATAAAAATCTCCAAAAATGGGAAAAAATCGAAAATGGAAAAGTTTCCTTTTAAAAATGTAAGTTTTTCTTAAGGCCATGATTTTATTCAAATTTAATTTGGACATGTGGGCTACTAATGATGATATCTGTTTTTCAGGACTAAACAAATATTAAAAAGGGGACTTGCGTATGGATTCGTGCCAAAAGAGGGAAATCTGGAAGCGTTCAATTTAAATTTTCAAAGTGGGACCTGCCTAAGAATCTGTGCCAAAACTGTCTATAGCTGGAGGACTTTCTGGAGGGCGCGTGAATCTGATCTTGCTGGAGATCGTGGGCTGACATGGATAATATTCATGCATTTAATGCAAATCTTGTCTTATTTTGAAATTCTCTTGGCCGACCTATTTTGGGGCCAGTTATTATTGTAAAATCTAATTGGGCCGACATGTTTGGGATTTTCTATAAATGGTGTTTGTGCCTCATTTGTAAGGGGGAGAGATTAGGAGAAGATTTGATAGAGAGCGAATTTAGCAGTAGAGTAGAGGTAGAAGCTAGTCAACTTCTGAGCAAGTGATGTAACAGAACATTGGAATTGTTGCTGGAGTTTGGTGATTCAATACAATTGAAAGCATTGTGATTTTCTGGTGATCTCTTTTGTGTTGACTTATCTTGCATGGTTCTTATGATTCAATTTTTAAAATTGCTCATGGTTATTAGATTTAGATTTAGATCTGATTCAATGATGTTCATGATTTAATGTTTGAAGTGTTTGCAGCAATCCTTGGTCCATACTTTTTGCAGCTAGCTGATTGTTAGTTGCTTTGTAAAGTTAGCCTGGACCTTTATATTCGTTGTGCTTGGTTCAATTATGGAGATTTATTCATTTCAACTGCAATTGGGTTGTCTTGGGTGAATGTTCATGATCTTAAAATCTTTAAAACCTTAGAAGATTGCACTATTTCTGTAAGATTACAGATTAATCTTTGTCAAGCAGAGATTGGTTTCATTGGGATTGGTCCATTTCAAGTGTTTATCATTTGCATTGTTAGTCTTAGAAATGGTTTAGATTTAGAAATTTCTCTAAACCCTTATCTTTTTTGCTGTTTATTTTGAATCTGGGTTAGTTTTAGGATTGAAAGCATCACCATATTATTGCATCTGATGAAAATTCACTTCCAGCATTGTTCACTTGTAAGGCCCCTTGTGATTACTAGCATTTTCACATATTATCTGAGTTGTTTATGCATTGTCATGACCTGAAACCCCGAGAGACCTTGGGGTGATCTTCAGCGATTTATTGTTGAAGATTACCTTTCAAGAGAGATAGAATATCATTTTTTGTCTGAGTTGTTGCTGTGCAAAAAACACCATCAACACTATCTTTATTAACAATTTCTCTTTTGTTATCATCATAATTTAGGGCACAAACTATGATAAATTCTGGGCAAGGGAAAACCTCATGTAACATCATGCACCCTAATCTAGTTACCCATAGTGCACTGATACTATTAACTTGAAATTGCATTTGCTTTGCAACCTTATTCTCAGATGAAAATCCAAGTTTTGAGGTATGCCTACCATAGGTTTTAGGATCATAAATATCATGGTATTCATCAGTCAAACTTGGGGTTTTAAGCAATTTTGCATAATGTATTTTTTTATCCGACTTTGCTCTAGTGGTATTGGTGGTAGACATGTTGATACAATCAACAATATGAAATTTGTGAATTCCCTGTTAGTCTTTAATTTTTCTTAATTCTTAAGCCTCTTAACCCTAAACCTAAACTTCAAAGTTTGACAAAATAAGATTTTAAGAAACGTCAAGTGATGAAACATAGCCACATGCATTCTTTAACTTACCTAGATTTTGAATTTTGATTCTTGAAGTTGAAACTATGTTGAAGCTTGAAACTGGGTTACTGGAGTGACTTTGTTGGAAGTGGAATTGTGGAACCCAGAATAGGATGGTGCATTGCAATGATCAAACTGAATGACACTGAAACGTCTACTCATACTTATGGACTACACAATACACAATTAGGTAGTACAATGTACATGGTTGACAACATTTAAAACAAGCCATTAAAAACAATGATTTACTCCTGCATTGACAAAAAATTCTAAACCGTTGATCTTTGTTAATCTAACGGTTATAGCGTGATTCCAGAGGTTTAAGCTCGCAAGAGTAGCGCTCTGTGCATTTCATTCCAGAATGCAACTACAACCATACATCAAATGTTCATCGAATGGTTGAGTAATTTATGATATAAATAATAAACATAAGACATGTGTTTTAAATTAACTTTAAAGTTTAATGCGCTAGGATTGACATCAAGGCCAAGGGGCCGAAAACTTAACATTTCAAAGGCCTTAATAAAATGACATACAATTCACATTAATAGCACATTGCACAACCATTAATAGAACTTAACTTGCAAAGGACTTAATAAAATGAATTACAATGTCACATTAATAGCACAACCATTTATTTTATTACAACTGAATTACAATGTTACATTATTACATAGTACAAATAAAAATGTAAGCGCAAGTGCCAAGCTGCTACTGGACCATTGGTGAAAAGTTGAAAATGTAAATGTGATACATGTATCTCTGAAAAATGAATGGAACTTGCTGGGTCAACCATGAGCTATGAAAATAAACACATGGGACTTGTCGAGTCAACCATACACTCTAAAAATAAATGCATGGGGGAAGGGGGCCCGATCAAACTGGGGAAATAGGAGCCGTGAAGATACAAAATGTACTTAGCCCCTTTCAGAACCAGACTAACGCAGAAGATGAGGGCTAGCAAAATTGCTCCCATGTAGAAGATGAGCATTGAAATTAAATGCATGGGAATTGTCTGGGAAACCATGTAGACGATGAGGGGTAGTAAAATTGCTCCCATCTTCTACTTGCAACCTCCATGCATTGGGATAACACTTATGTCCATCAGAGCTCCTCATGTAGTGTCCTTCCAATTCGGCCATCTTTGGTTTTCGAGTAAGTTTGCTTATTAGTGTACTTAGTAGTTTTGATTAAAATAGTTAATTAAATTGAGAATTATTTTGGTATGGTGAATTTGAGCATCATTAGAAAATAAACTAAGTGTGGGACCACTCCACATCATCCTGTCCACGTAAGATGATTGACTACATGTGTAAATTTATACCATATTTAGAACATAGTTAGTTACCTATCGGGGTCAGAGATTGTCGAGTTAATGATTATAAACTTGATTGAATGATCTTTATTTGGGTAAAGAATGGATATTTACCCTATTATTATGGATTGATTTTAGGAATCCATAATAATTACTCATATTCGATGTATTAAGGAATTACGAATTTATATGTGATAGATGACTAATTGTCTTTTAATTAATTTTAATTCATCTTGATAATAAAGTTGATTTCTATAGTTAAGAATTTTAATTCTACAATACTAATACATGTCCCAATTAAAATAATAATATAATAAATTAAAAAAAATATCAACAATACCATCGTTTGATTTTACAAGTAAAAAGTTTATATTAAAAGAAAATGTGAATACTTACCTTTATAATTATTAAATGGGGATTATATTAAATCCAGAGGGATTATTTGAGCTATTTAAAATATATCAAAAATAAATTGGTGGAGAACAATTTGGGATAAAAGATTGGACTAAGTAAATTAAAGTAAAATAAATATTATAATTATATCATTATTACTAAAATAATATATACATTTTAATTAAACATTTAAATACCTTTATTTAAAGAATGAAAAGGAAAATGTAAAATTGGGGGGGCTTCAAAAAGATTTACACCTGCCTTGCATGTGCCCTCCACCTGCCTTCAAGGTATTCCTTCGTGTTCACGTGTCTTGAGGAAGCGTTCCCATTCTGCATGCTTGCTTGGGAAGGCGTCAACTTTTCTTGGAGGGGGAGACCACATCTCTTGGGGGGATTCGGGGAAAAAGGGAAACTCACCATTCTTTGTGGCACAGACTCTGCCAGGCATATTAGGTTCCTTACAGTCCACACGCCTAGAATGAGGCAAGTATTGTGAACAGAGTGGAGGCCTTGGCTACTTCTAAAAAAGGCCGCAAAATGTTGTTTGAAGGTTTGGAATCCTTCACCACAGGCTACGAATGAGGTGTTCGTTATAAGTATGTTATGAGTTCTATCAGCTGCAACAAGGCAGATGGCATTCGCTCCTCTAAACTCTTCTTCCCTGGTATTGATCCTCCACTTCTCTAATTGGTGAACTACAGTTGAAATTAAGGTTTCACCAATGGGTTTAGAGCATGTTTATTAAACTAAAGTTACTGCTGCCATGTTTCTTATAACGCGCACATTAAGTTTGGCATTATGGCATTCTTCACTCTGCGTAGATTTTATATGTTGTTAATGAGTTTTTTTTTCTTTTCTGATACACAAAAAACATATACCATTTATTGGCCATTAATCCAACTGCGTCCTGGTATCTCTTTAAATTTCTCTATCCTTCTTGCTTTGTTTTGGCGCAGGCAGTTAGAAGGTTGGTTAAGGTTGAGCAATCGGCTTTTACACCTACCAAATTGCATTTTCTTGAAAGTTTCTAAAGCCTTATTAATAAATCCACCTCCTGTACCTTCGCCCCCTGTAGCCAATCTTCTTGCAGTCTCCTCATTTTTTTTTTCCATGAAAACTAAGCCTGGTATTGTCGGCTCTTCTCTTCTATAGTAATCTCCTGATTTTCAGATTGTAAGGTTGCCTTGGAGATGCCTGTTTCCCCTCCATTTACCTCAGACTTGGGTTTTGTTTCACTTTCACATCTCCATCATCGTTGAAAATGAGTATGCAACATCAGAGTATACTTTGGAGCTAACCCCAGTCGCATTTTCAGGGCCTTTATCCTTAACAACCACAACATCAGCAAGAAGCGATGAATAATTCTGTGTTTTGGAGTTACCAGTCTGCCACTGCAAATTCTGAAACCCAAGCGATACATAAAATCCATTTTGTGCATATCCTGCAATCATTGCATTCCTTGAGATCACATTTCTTTGAGGTATTATTTTAAGCAGTCGCTGCTCTGTCTACGCTATGGGCACGAAGGTCAACCCTGCACTCCTAATGAACAATTTTATATCTAATGCAATGAGGGTGGCGAATGTGTGAGGTATGTACAGCCTTCATTCATCAAACCTTCATTCTGCACGCACCTAGCACACACGTAAAGCCTACAGTGTTAGGATGTTTCAGAGTGCTTCATTTATTTTAAGATTTTGAGAGCTTCCTTGCAAAATCCATCTTGTGTGCCTTCTGCAATTGTTGCATTTCATTCCATGAGAAGACATCTTCTGAGGCATTCTGTCAAACGTTTCACATGCCTTTACTATTCTTGCACATTTTTCATATTGGTCTTCAGTGCAAATTTCCATAACGCAAGCCTATTTTTTTTAGATTGCTTCCTTAAGATTCACCAGCGCTCTCCTCAAGAATGTAGTCCCTGTTAAAATTATGGAAATAGTTCCTATCTCTCTGAACAAATTCTCCAGTGTGCTCATGGCTCGGATGCGCCCCGTTGTATGCAAAAGAGCAGTTACCATATTATGGCCTTCAACCCATCTTCGCTGATCACCCTTTGAAATTCCCTCTAACTCTCATCAATCTTCTTACTATCTGAACTTTTCGATGCTCTGATAGGATAGATAACCTCCTGAGAAAAGTCCTTGGTGAACTGTCTCGCCTATATGTTAGAATTCCATTTATTTGAAGTATATGCTAAGTGTAGGTATTATAAAATAATCTGTTATATTGTGTTATAATGTGGGCAGAAGTCCGATTATAATATATTATATATATTTAAAAATGTGTAAAGGTAAATAGATGTATATATTTAATTAAGGAAACAATCATTTAACACATTTAAAGTTGCAATATAGTGATCATATCTTAATATTTTAAGTTGTAATATGCTTATTTATATATGTACTTAGATGATGTTGGTAATAGAATAAAAGAATAATATAAGCGATATGATTATTTGGTCGCGTGAAGGAATTTATAGGGAAGGAGTATATTATCTTTAATCTTTTCCTATTATATGGAGAGAGGTGGTTAAAATTAGTTATAATGTCATACAAATTATTGATCTAATATTGTTAAATAACTCTAATTATTTTAAATGATTTTTTTTGTAAATTGATGAAAATTAAGATGTAATTGATTATTTAATGTTCTCTTTTTAAGTATGTTACTTGAATGCGTTAGTGGATGTAATGGGTCAGCATAAATGTGTATTGAGTTAATTACTAATATATTAAATAGAATGTAATTGATGGTCGTCATTCCTTAGGAATAATACCTTACATGTATACGTGCATTTAAGGGATATTAGCAAATAAGATAGAGTTAATGCTTTTAGAAAAGACTAGGGGTTACTTAGTAAAACAACTCTTTTATTCAAGTGAATAATTGAAAAGGATTGAAAAGGAATACGTAAAAGAAATTTATATAAAAATAATTATATGCATGCATTTGTGTGTTATTGATAGTTATGCGACAGTTCAACATTTACGAGTTAATGATGTAAATAGGGTAAGGGGAATTGATTTAATTATACCTAGGGCATGGTCAAGCAAAATGTATTCTATTATAATGATTTCCTAATCATAGTATAAGGTTATGCAGGTCTAGTTCAATGGGTTGACTATCTATATATATGTATATGAAGATGTAGGTTGTATTAGGGTTAAAAGTAATATGTTTTTGTTTAGTTGTATATAAAATCTCTCTCTCTCTATATATATATGTCCATAAGTATATAATATGCTATATTTTGTTATATAATGAAATAAAATGTTATTTAAACTAAGAAATTTGATTGGAAAGCTATAATTAAAAACAATTAGTTAACTTAAAATTAAAGGAATTAGTTTTTACAAATTTAGGTAGTTGAGAAATTTAGAGGAACTCTAGAATGTTATTTACTAAGGAATTTCTGAATGGAAGGTTTACCTAAAGTTATGTTGTTGGTTTGATAGTTTTGTAAATGGATAGTTATATATGAAATAGTTAAGATAGAATAAAGGAAATGTGGAGTTTGCATGTTATATTTTGATTAAAATTTAATTGAAGTGAATACACATGCTATATTTGAACTAAATTTATTATAGGTTATATTTTAAATCTTAATTAATTTGAAGTAAATAGAAGTATCGGTTAGGAATTTTAAACCAAACATCTGATGTTCTGCATACTATAGGTTTCCAAGTGATTATTTAGATATCATGATGGAGATACTTATAAGTGGATTATTTAATTATTTATTTGGCTATCTTTAATAAGATTGGATTAGGTTCACGTTTAAATGAATGTATTTATAATCGTCTTTGAACATGTTTAGATAGTTATTTTTTTTATATTCCTAGTGCTCATTGGAATTGATTTCTTATACATGCTAGTGGCTCTAGGATTGATCATATTTCCCCGTGTTTTATTTCTCTATTGAGGTAATATTTATGTATAGTCATGTTTCAGATGAGTTGGGAACCCGTAAATAGTCACTTCCTCTTTGATAAGATTATGGGTGATAGGTTGTTAGACTTCCAGAAGCGATGGGGCACCTGTTGTGTGTTGGATTTTCTCACGGTTAGACCTTTGTGTTCCATTGATCGTGTTCCTTTTTCTTGAGCCCTCGTGGGTGTATCTTGTTCCATGATTTTTCCCTACCTTTAGTTATGACTTTGAGCGAGATGGTTCATGCCTCGCACATGTTTCCATTTTGTGGCTTTTATGTTTGGTACACCCTTGCTGTTGCGAGTCTCGTTTCAAGTACTGTTGGGAAGAGTTCCTAAAAAAGTGTTGTTGTACTTGTTGTTGTTGTTTTATTCCGATGTTGAATTAGCCTTGTTTGTTTGATCTTGTTTGGATGTGGATCCTTTCTTGTCATCTCCTAGCACGGGGGGTGGGCCTTCGGGTCCACATGGTTGGGTGGAACGTGCTTTGCACCCCATTGGGTTCCCAGGTTGTGTTCGCGATGTAGAAATAGATGCAGAGTTTCCAGAGCTTCACGTTGTTGAAGACTATTCCTCTTTTTGTATCTTATTCTTCATTGATGTATTATTATTGTACTCGTTGTACTCTTCCATTGATATAAGGGAAGCATTATGTAATTGTACTATCATAACCATGATGTGTTGTATATGTGGAAATATGCTCCACAATTGTATTATTGATCTATTAATTAAATTGTAATAAAATGATGTATCATTTTCCCCTCTATTGTTTATAGATGATTGGATGTTATCATTATGTAATCTTGGTTGTTATTCACTTTTGTTTTGATTAAGTTTAGAATTTGTAATGACCATCTCGTGTACCCCAGAGGACATAGATGACTTTGCAAATGTATAATTGCTTTTCAAGTTGAGAAAATACATATTCATCCTATGCAATAGTTCACTTTCAAAAAAAAAAAATGTTTAACAAAAAAATTGTGTGATGTTTTGTTGTCCTTTGGGGTTCACACGTGGCAGGGCATTACACCTCATCCTAGTTCAAAACTTGTCTAAGAAGTCAAGTCAACCAAATCAACTTCTTTCCAATTCCACCCATTCTAAACTTGAAGGAAATTGTTCTTTTACTCTGTAACTACATAACTAGAGATAGGAGAATTTAGAGCATCCCCAATAATACCGCATCATCTTCTTCTTGAATCCTTATTAAGTTATTAGCCCTAAAAAATGAAAACCCTTATAACAATTAAACGAATGATTTTAGTTATGCTCACTATCCTTATTTATGGGCCAAAAGTGCTGCCAAAAGTGCCACTACTAGCCTAGTACCTTGTACACCTCACACGTGTCATGTGTGAGCTCCAAGGTTGTGTATAATTACTACTAACTACTTAGTAATAATTGTGATTCACTCAAACCAAAAGTCCAACTTAATCGGTACCTCAAGCTGGCTACATGCAAAGTTGCAAACTGTAGCTCAAGCTAACAAGCTGTCAATTGTCAAAATTGGCAGTGCCACGCAAGTTGTCAATTGTCAAAATCACTAGATTATTGACATCATCATCAACGATTCTACAATACTTCATGCAGTTTTCAATATAAAGCTATCCAATCAATCACTCTGGCTATTCATATGGTATTAATCCATGCCGCCGCCCAGTACCAGAGCCAAATTGATAATTTCAATAGAATAAATGAAAGGTAGAGTACTTCGATGCATTGAAAAGAGAGAATTAAATGTCTTGTTTTACCTTAATGATTATCAATGTCCTAGCTAATAAGTCACAATAAATTTTGCTCACTTATGATCAGAACTATATGTTGATTTCTGAAACCAATCATTAATAAAATCTCAACCATTGATTTCTAAAAATCTAACGGTTCTACTGTTATTCCAGAGGTTTCAGTTCACAAGTCTAGTACTTCAAGGATTTACTTTCGGAATGCATCTATAGCCATCCATCAAAAATTCATTGAATGGTCCCTCTTTTAAAACAAACTTTATGCACGTGCATAATTTAAAATGGAGACATCGCTAGGTTGACGAGACTCAACCCTTAGGATTAAAGAGTTAAGATTTAAAGTTTTGTCATAAAATATTTTGGTCTGACTTAGGCAATATTAAACAGTAAACAAGAGCAGGATGATTGAGAGACCTAAATAATTAATAAAATCTCAACCATTGATTTATGAAAATATAATGGTTCTAGTGTAATTCCAGAGGTTTCAATTCGCAAACCTAGTGCTTGAGAGATATACTTCCGAAATGCAACTACAACCATCCATCGAAAATTCATCGAACGGTTATGGTCCATAATGTCGCGTGGTCGCTAAAAATTGGAACCTTAGAACCAAAGTCTGAAGTTTCAAAGTTTTCAAAACCTCCGACCCACCGACTACAAAGATGACCAAGAAAGACTTGCAACTAAGGTTAGGAAAATTTGTATTGACACTTCGTCACTGCATTTTTTGATTAGTTTGATATTATGTTTAAATCGCCAATATTTTTTTCTTAATCATTTGAAAATAGGTTTAATTCGCTAATGATTTTTTTTTTTTAGTTTGAAAAAGTTTTAATCGCCAACAATTTTTTTTTGGTTTGAAAATAGGTTTAATTTGCCAATCAAAATATTTTGTTGGTTTGAAAATAGATTTTAATTGCCAATGGAAAATTTTTAGTGGTTTTAAAAAAATTGCATTTTGCCAGGATTTTCCACAAACTTCTAGTGATTAGGAAAGATTCGCCAATGGACATTATTTTTTTTTCACAAAAAAAAAAAAAATTGCCACTAAAATTAATATTTTTATCGGGAAGTATATAAGATTTGCCAGGATTTTACACCTTTTCCGAGGGGGGGGGTTTCTTAAAGTTTTCCCTGATCCAAAGACAAGCTTTTTGAGCCTTTGAAGTGAGTTTCATAGTATATTGTCCAGTGTGGGTTGTAAAGTGTTGAATTGATTTGCTGCAATAAAATATAATAGAGTTTCCACCACAATGCCTAGTACTACTAGAGGTGATGTGGCATACAAAGAGGCAACACATGAAGAATGGAAATATCCTTTTCTACAGATGAGTAAGGAAGCCTTCTTTTGCTGAATCAAATAACAATTAGCAACCTTCGACTTTTCTTGTTCTTCTCCATGCGACAACAACCTTCAATCTTATTTTTGTAGTAGCCAAACACAACCAGCCAAGAGATACATCAATCGCTTCTATCTTCCAAAAAAAAATGCATTGTGCCTTATGTTTTTTATGCCTTCTATCTTCAATGCCTATATATTTTTCTTCAAGCTTCCTCCTTTAGGTGCCTTGCACAACAAGTTGTGCGTTGAAAAAAATTTGAACCACTAATATCACGCCTTCTTATGTTGTTCTACTATGAGTTTTGGAAGACTTACAAGTTTGCGTAAACCTAATCATGATTATTCAAAAGACTTATACAAAACTACAAAATAATCACAATACTAATCGCCATACTAAAATATAATTCTCACATGATCTCATAGCTTGAGGCAAGCAAGAAATTGCAAAATTTCCCCTTCATAGATTAATAAACCATTACTATAACACTTGCTCTGATACCATGAGAATTTTGAAGTAGGTTCAACACAAAAATAATATTACATCTCTCCATAATTCATTTATTCATAAATCACATATTTATAGGACTTTCATCTCCTGTATTATAGGAGTGTTCCTATAACAACTCCCTAATATATATGAGTTGTTAAAACAAATCATAATACAAACAAATAATCCACAAAAAATTAACAAATAACAACCTATGAGAATGATGTAATATTCTCAACATCCCATTGCTACTTCATCTTGCATGTTCAATCTAGAGAAAACTATTCATATAGACCAACGATTCTGAAATCAACACTAATAGAAACGAAACCACCCCTATCTTCAAAAAAACCATAACTTTTGCTTACAAATTGGAAATAAGGTGTCATTTGTTCTAAAAGTGCATAAATTTTAGAGAGGAATTTGAGTTTGTAAAAGTGATCAACTTTGGATACCATCAAAGTATTGTTTTTCACCCTAAAAGGCAACTACATTTATGAGGCCAAAACCATGTCTAGCCACTAAAAAAAATCATTAATCTCAAACATTTTATCTTGATGATGAATCCAATCCATTTCACATCACCCTCAAAATTGGTTCCAATTTCATTAATTTCACACATCATATCATATGAAGCTAGGAATTTGTTAAGGTTTCCCTAGCTACAAATGGATTGACCTATCCTAATCCCCAATTTATCTAAAATCTCTTCTTCCCAAATATTTTACAGAAGGCCAAATAGATGGTCCTGGATTGGGACTTAGAATCAATTTTTACCTTTGAACTGAAAAATCTATTCTTTGACATACAATACATAATTTTAAGGAACTAATATCCTCAAAAATAAAAATGAAAATGAGGGGATGAAAACACTAGCATAAAGAGAAAATGTAATAAGGGTTGCACCCCTCGTACTTGAACACATTTCATGTGAATCTAAGTTGTGATTGGTTCAACTAGGTTCCATAATCCTATGAAACAATAAATGTTTGATTGCTCACAAAACCTATAAATTTAAAGGTTCAGAAAGTTTCCCCTTGATTGTTATGGACAAATTATTATCTGCCACTACCTTATGATTTCCCAAGCTTTTATCCTCCAAAACACCTTGCCCTTTTCATCTATTGATGTGCTTCAATCCTGTCATCACCTAGACCAAAACCAACTTCTTCCTTTGCTTGAAGAACCCTTATTTCTCTTTCTACGCTATGTTTCCCTTTTGTGGAATTTTCTTTAAATTGACAAACAAAACTCAAGAGTAAAGGGAAAAGAAATGCAAAAGATAGATTTATGAATAAGTTTATGATAAAGTTAGATATGTCTTCTTTTATTTTTAAACTTTCAAACTTTTTTCCTTGTCACTTGTTGATGCATTGCAATCCTTTTGTTTCCTAGATCAAAATTGAGTTCTTCCTCTACTTCAAAAACCCCGATTTCACTTTTTGCACTATCTTGCTAATCTCCATGCTGCTCTTTCTTGGATTTTCTTTTAATTGGCAAACAAACCTCAAGAGTAAAGAGAAAGGAAATGCATAAGATACATTTATGAGAAAGTTTATAATAAAGGTGAAGTTAGATCTCTTTTTTTAATTTTTTTTTTCATACCTTTGTCACCTATTGATGGGCTTCAATCCTTTCATCACCAAGATCAAATTCAAGTTCTTCCTCTGCTTCCAAAACCCTTATTTCTCTTTCCGCTCTATATTTCTAATATTTGTCCCTCTTTCTTGGAGTTGTCTTGAAATTGATAAACAAACCTTAAGAAAAAATGGAAAATAAATGAAGAAGATATATTTACTAGCAAGTTTATTATTTAAGTTAGTTCGGGCTTTTTCTTTTTTCTATCTTTCTACAAGCTCTTGCCACAGGTTTTTCTCAGAAACAACCTGAAAACATCAAGTACTTCACAAAAATATCTTGGAAATGTTGTCATAGTTTTTGGAACATTTATAAGGACCCATTGATTATGAAAAAAATTCAAGGAGAAACATAAACTAGGATCAATGCAAAAGGGGGTTCTCGGGAATCCTAGTAACATAGGATTCAAATAAGGGCATATACTCAATTTTATTTCATTTTTCGGGATGTTTAAAGCAAACAAATAATTGTTGAGTTATTTATTATAACATCATGAAATCTTATAGGAAAATTCTCTGAAAATATCAACATTTAGTAAGGGAAAATGTAATGTCCGCTTCTCAGTCCTAAGCTTATTAGTGACTGTTAGCCTATTTTTGGAGTCTCGTAGGCTAAATAGAGGAGTTCAGGGGATTCCAATTTCCTTGGAGGATTTGTGTCAACATTTCCATAAGAGTATCTTGATGTTGGAAAAAAAATTTGGTGGGTTTTTTTTGGGCCTTGGTGGATGGTATTGCTATTTTTAGCACTTACTATTTTTAGTAAGTTTTAGTGCATCTCAACTTGGGCCAGTTTGGAGTTTGGACACACTTACTATTTTTAGTAAGTGCTATTTTGGGCACTTGATCTTGGTAGCAGTGCTGTGCTGGGTTTCTAGTTTTGGCAATGGTTGATAGTTTCAGTTTGGGTGAGTTCTGATATTTTTGGCATATTATTCTTCCACCATCACTTAAGTCTTCAAAAAGGTAATTTTAATGACTTAAGCTATTAAGTTCATACATGACCCCCCCTTGTACCTCCACGCCTAGGTCTGATGACTGAAGTTTTTTTCAAAAGGTGGACGCAAAAATGGAGAGATAAGTATAAAACAAAATAGATTAATATTTCTTTGAGTTGGGCATCCCATTTGGAGGGAAAATGGATTTCAAATTGTGAGCCCTAATATCTATCTAAGATCACCTTGGGCTCTCATTCTATTCATGCTATTTGATGATAAAAAAATGTTGTTGGAGTGAGGATTGAATGCTTCAAGGGCTTTGGAAACGCAACCTTCAAATTTTCTCTAGTTTTAGAGTTGAGAGATACTCCCTAGCTCGACGTGGGTGTGGCTTCATTGCAAGTCACCATTGGAGCTATAGGTGATGGTTTTTAGTTTGCTTTCAGTTATGGATTCCTTTGATTTTTTCTAGCTATGTTTTGGTGTAATATTTGAATTTTCAGAGCTTGGGAGTGTCATTTGGAGTGGTTTTTTGAGTTACCAACTGTTGGTCATGCCATTTTCCATGCCCAGGCCGTACCAACAAGTTGCTTGTGTTGATTGGATGAGTTCTTAACTTTTTGTGGGTGTTGGCTTATATCATTCTTCTCCCTAGGGTGACTTGATTCACCAAGTTACAAATTTTTTGAACGAGAGATGGATTTTTTAGGGTTGGTCGCCCCTCTTTGCTAGCCATACCATTTGGGGGTTCTTGTGCATTGGGAGTTGTGATGAAATTTGTCTTCTTTCCTTGTTGTTCAGTCTGATTTGGTGGCGCCATGATAAACTTATCACCTTCCAATCAACTTGGAAATGTTCTTTGATGTTTAGGGGATATTCTTGGGAGACGTGCCAACATGTAGCTTGTTGATTGGAGAGTTTCAAGCCTATTTACAGTGAATTCTAAGTGTTGCAAACCTGCTGCAACTCATTTTCTGAGTTAGACCAGACCTCTACTTGCTTCTATATTCAGGTATTCAATTGTTGTTTCGATTGGTATCTCATTTTCAGTGGGATGATTATATTGAGGGAGTTATCATATTTCTAACTCTTAAGTAGCTATATTGTAACTGTTGATATCATTGTATTGAACAACTTATTGTTACACTGATTAGGTAGTACCATTCAGTGATTTGCTCCTCTTTGTTTTGGCTACTTACCCCACTGAATAAGTGGTTCTTTGCTAACCCCACTAAATAAGTGGCATTCTCACTGAATAAGCAGATGAACTATTTCCATTTCATGTTATTAATGCTGAATAAGTAGATGATCTCTTTCTATTTTGTAATGTCCCCATTTTTAGCCCTACACTTTTTAGTGATTGATAGCCTATCTCTGGTGTGCTGTCGGCTAGACAAAGGTAGAATTAGGGTTTCCGATTGCTTGGTGGGTTCTTTTGAAGATTCAGGGATTTGCATCTTGGAGTTTGGGATTTTGGATTGTGGATTCTTTTTGGGTTTTCAGAAAGCTTCGCAATGGTATTGCTTTCACTTTGATCCGAGCAACTTTCTGAATTTACTATTTTTAGTAAATTCTAGCAGTGGTCTAGTCTGCATCAGCTCAACAAGCTTTCCTCTTCTGGCAGTTCAGTTGGTAATATTGATTTTGGCTTTAAGGTGCTCATTTTGGAGAGATAAGTTATTTTAAATTAATAATGTTTTATTTTCATCTTATGACCCCTTGGCCTAGTGTTACAACTTCAAGTTACTTTTAAAGGGGGACTTTGAGGGTGGTCATCTCATGAGGAAATATTTTAAATATTCCTAAAGTCAAAATATTGCTTGGAGAAAGGGGACGCCAACTTTTGAGGAGATACTTTTAATTTAATAAAAAAGGGGTCAAATATCGCCTCATGAAAAAAGGGACGCCACTCTTGGAGGGAAAATGAAGTCAAATTCAAATTGGAAAAGGGTGCACTTTCTAGAAGCATCTAGAGATTCTCTACTAAGTCTATAAAAGAAGGCTTTCTCTCTTCATTTTATCATCTTATGTCTTGAGTAAAGTTATGCTACCGGAATGGTATTTGGAATTGCTTCGAGGAATGAATGCCTCCTAGCCTTGGCTTGACTTCTTGCTTGAAAGACAACAACTAGTGGAGAGTTAGATTGTAGTTGAGTGTGATTTGTAGTGAGATTTTGCATTGTAGAAGTTGTTTTGCATTTGTAGTTCAATTTCTTGCATTTTAATCAAAATCTGGAGTTGCTGATTTTGTATTGCAGATTGAAGTTTTTACTCATAAGTCTTTGGGAGAATTTATTTTGGTTCTAGGTAGTTTACCCATGCATTTGCTAGCCTTGGGTGCCCCTCTATGCCAAGTTGCAGATTTTTAAGAGGTGTCTTGGATTTTATCTTGTTGGTAGAACATTTCTTGAGGCTGTACCATTCTGTTTTGCCTGGCAAGTGTTTAGAAAAAAAAGACTTCAATTTGTCAGCTGTTTTTTTGTCTAGTCTTCATTGTCATCATCCTAGCTTTCGTTTGCATCAAGTCTCATGTCATTCTGGCAAGTATTGAGTGAGTTGTGAGCATTTTAGTGGATTCTAGGGTTGCTGGTTATGCATATTAAGTTGCTGTTGTGTCATATCAGCTTGCGTAAAGTCTATCTTTTGAGTTGGGTTTGGGCTGAAAGTCTTTGTGATCATTGAGGAGACATTATACTATATTGCAGCATGGTTAGACTTTCTTATTCTATGTATTTGGCAGGAAAATCTATAATTATTGTAAGCTGAACAGTAGTACTGTCAGCAATCTTACTTCTTCTCTGTTATTTCATTGTAATATCCGCTGGATAAGTGGAAAAGGCTGGCTTGCCACCTATCTTATTTTGAATTAGCATTGTAATTACTTAGCATCTCCGTCATATGGTAGCTCCAATTCCATCTTGGGTTGGGTGGCACATTCTTGACGTCGAGTTACTTCAACATAGTAGTTGGTAGGGATCCTCTGACCATATGTTCATCCACCTTGGGCACATTCTTGATTAGAGTTACTCTTTCAGCATTGCATTGAGATCCTCTGACCATATGCTTGCCGTCATCTGGCGCATCCTTGGTTAGAGTTGAATTCTGCATCGCTTTGGTTTTTTAAGTGCTAACCCTAACGGGTGCATGTTGTGTTGTAATTGCTATATTGAAAAATTGAAAAAAATTTGGTCCGGTTCATTTCATATTTCATGTAATTCCCGTTGAATAAGTGATGTGCTTTTTCTAGTTTCCTCATTGAATAAGTAGATGAGCTCTTTCTTGTTTTCCCATTGAATAAGTGGATGTTTCTTTTCATGTTTTGGAGGTTTTTTACTTACCCCATTGAACAAGTGGTTTACTTCAGTAGCATTGCATTGTAAGCCTTGCCACCATATTCTCTCACTTTGCCCACATCAAGATTTGGGTGATCAAAAAGTGTAGGGTAATAGATTTTAGTTGATTATAGCTTATCACTCACCCCACTGAAAAAGTGGTTGCTTGCCTTTATTGCAATGTACACCTTGCCACCGTATTCTCTCACCTTGCCCACATTGAGAATTGGATGATTAGAAAGTGGAAGGTAGCTTATTTCAGTTGCTTATCCATATTATTTTGCTAACGCTAACTATTGCAAAAATAAAAAAATTGGGTTGGATATTATAGCGGTATCAGAGTTGGTCATCTTGCTAGCTCATGCCTAACATTGCGTGTAGTTGCTAAAAATTCTCTCCGTGTGATAGAGAAATTATAAATTATAATCACGAGTAGAAGAGATAGATGTTTCAGACTCCTCAAGTTCTAGTTGAGGAAACCTTTTCAAAATCCCTCAGAGCCCATCATAATCCAAGGGGTGACAGTGATAGTTCAGTAGAGTCCATGGCAGAAAGGGATAAGGGACCAACCCAACCAAAGGATCTAAATTCCAAAGAAGAGAGGAAGTTTGATGTCATAATGGACATGATGTCAGAGTTGGCTAAGATGAATCCGAATATGACTCCACACCTCAGTGCTAGAATTGTGAAGCTAGTGCTTCAAATGCAAATAATCATGGTAGATAGAGTGGTCACATGGTTGATATGGCCAATGGATCTGTCCCTACACCCCTCCAACCCACCTTCACTCTAAGGGAGGAAACTCTAGTTGAGCAAGAAGCTCAAATTCCAATAGTTGAGGAGGTGAGGAATAGTTGCATTGAATATGTGACTCTTCCTAGTGAGATCAGAGACATTTTGTCTTTGGAGCAATTCATGAACTAGAAGAAGAAGAGAGGTGGTGGAAGATATGAAAACCGAGGTCCTATGGCTCCAAGAGACTACCAGCAAGCCTTAGGAAAGGTGACTTTAGCATATTTTGATGGAAGTGACAAATGCACCACTAGAGCTTGGGTCCAAAAGTTGGATAATTATTTTTCATTGAGGCCAATGCCTAAGTTGGACACCATCAAATTTGCCACTCTCCATTTGGATAGAGTTTTCCATGAATGGTGGTATCACAGTTTGGTCACACTTGGATATAACCTTATTGATACCTATGATGAGTTCACGAACAAACTCATTGAAAGATTTTATTGTAAGAATTTTGAGATGGAGTTTCGAGAACTTGCCCAGTTGAGACAACACAACTCTCTTGATGCTTACATTTCCGAATTCCAAAGACTTTCCATGATGGTGCCCAACATTATAGAAAGAAGGCTAGTAGTCCTTTTCACTGAATGACTAATGGAACCATTGAAGGGATGGGTGAAGGCCTTTGACCCACCAACTCTGTAGGAGGCTATCAAAAAAGCAAGGAGTATGGAGCTGGTTGCCTCTAGACATAAATTCTAGTCAAAGATTTTTTCAAACAAGAAAAATAAGAGGCCCTTTCTAAAAGATGCAAATCAGACCAAGAAGTTTCCATCTTGGATTGATGATGACCTCTAAAACAAGCTATGAAGGAAGAAACTATGCTTCACTTGAAAAGAGTTGTGGGACAAGTTCTTCAAAAGAGCCAAAGTGCATCAATGGGAGGTGTATTCAACTGACGAATCATCGTCTGAAATGTCTGAACATCAATCAAATTTGGATAAAAAAGAGGATGAAGAGGCCCTAGAAGAGGTGGAAGAAGATCAAGAAAATGGGGGTGCATTTTCCCAACTTTCTAGCTTTCAAAAGAATGAATCTTTTTGAGTCCATGGAGTTCTTTGTTGGCAGTGAATTGTTGCTCTCATATAGACATTGGAGCAACTCATAACTTCATAGACGAAGGGATTGTGGCCAAGAGAGGACTCAAGACTGAGGAGTTCGAAGGTTTCAAAGTCATGGTGGAAGATGGATTCACAATCACTTGCACCCGAAAGATCTCCAATATGCCTATTCAGTTGGGCAATTATGAAGTCAAAGATGACTTCTATGTTATGAGCATCGGTGACATTGATGTAGTTCTGAGAATTGAATGGATTCAATCTCTAGGAGAGATCACTCTAAACCTTCCAACCATGGAGCTGAAATTCACATCAAAAGGGAAGAAGGTGGTTTTGAGAGGGATGCCAAATGGAGGCCCTCACATAGTTTCATTCAAGAGGATGGAACGTTGATTCGACGTGATAAGGTAGAGTGGGAAGAAGAATGTGTGATCATGCCTTCCATTCCTCCAGAAGAGAAGGGAAGTTATCATCCTGATGTGCAAGATTTTCTCTCCAAGTGAAGCAAGGTGTTTGGTGGTATTCCACCTGAGAGACCTCCTAAAAGGGGGATTGAGCATGTGATCAAACTTGAAGAGGGTGCCAAGCCAATCATCACTACCACATATCGACAACCAAAAAGGCACAAGGATGAGATCGAGAAGGCCATCAAAAAACTCTTGGACATGGGACACACTTTCCCAAGCAAGAGTCCCTTTGCTTCATCAGTTGTTTTGGTGAAGGATGGCACTATGCACATGTGCATAGATTATCGGGTCCTCAACAAGAAGACTATCAAGAACTGATACCCAATTCCAGGGATTGATGAGCTACATGGAGCAGTTTACTTCTCCAAGATAGACCTCAGATCGAGTTATCATCATATTAGAATGCGTGAGGACATTGAGAAAATTCCTTTCAAATGCCATTTTGAGCATTATGAGTTTTTAGTTATGCCTTTTGGCTTAACTAATGCACCTGCAACCTTTCAGTCTTGCATGAATTGGGTGTTCAACAAGCAGTTAAAGAAGTTTTTTCTAATCTTCTTTGATAACATCTTGATTTATAGTAGGTCATAGGAAGAGCATCTCAAACATTTGGAGGAGGTTCTAAGTATTTTGGAGGTTGAATATTTGTTTGCCAAAGAATCCAAATGTGAGTTCGGTATGACCAAACTCCTTTATCTTGGCCATGCTATCAGTTTGAAGGGAGTTAGTGTGGACCAGGATAAAATGAAGGCCATCTTGGATTGGCCACCACCAAAAAACCTCTCAGATGAAGGGGTTTTTGGGTCTTTGTGGGTTTTACAGAAGGTTTGCCAAGGGTTATTCTCAGTTGGTTGTTCCTCTCACGGATCTTACCAAAAAGGGAGCATTCACATGGCCAGATCCAACACAAAGATTTTGATAAGTTCAATCACATCATGAGTTCATGTCCTATTTTGGCCATACTAGACTTCTCCAAGCCATTCGAGCTACTCTGTGATGCTTTAGGAGAAGGGATTGGTGTTGGTTGAATGTAGGACAAGCACCTAATTGTCTTTGAGAGCCAAAAGTTGAGGGGTGTGGAGGGGACATATTCCATATACGACAAACAAATGCTTGCAATCATACAGGTCTTGACCAAATTCCAGTAGTATTTGGTTGGTGGCAAGTTCATTGTGAAGACTGATCATAATAGTCTCAAGCACTTCTTGCATCAAAAGGATCTCAATGATAAACAACAAAAGTGGGCCAGTAAGCTTCAAGCTTACGACTTTGTCATAGAGTATGTCAAAGGGAATAACAACATAGTGGTCGATACCTTGTCAAGGAGGCCACATTTGAGCTCATTGATGGAGATTACAGCTGATTGGAAGGAGCTAATCTTTGCGGAGTACGCCAAAAACTCCTTTGCCACCATCATAGTTGATGGTACCCTTGCATGATGAAAGGTACAAGCCGGTGAGTGATTTAATCTTGTACAAGGAAATAATCTTTTTGGTGCTCGAATCGAAGCTCAAAATGAAGGTGCTTCAAACATTTCATGACATTCCCTTGGCTGGTCACTAAGGCTAGTTCAAAACTTACAAGCAGATTCAAGAGAGGTTTTCATGGAAGGGGCTCAAGGATGAGGCCCTTTGCTATGTCAAAGAATGCCAATTCTTTCAACAAAACAAGAACGAGCACACTTTTCTTGTAGGATTATTGCAACCCTTGCCCATTCCCAATAAAAAATGAGAGTATTTATATGGACTTCATTATGGGCTTGCCAAAGGTGCAAGGAAGGGATTGCATTTTGGTGATTGTCGATAGATTGACGAAGTTTGCACACTTCTTTGCCATCACTACAACATTTGTAGCAACTTAGGTTGCTGATTTGTTCTTCAGAGAGGTGTTCAGGTTGCACAGGTTGCCCAAGAATATTGTGAGTGATAGGGACAAGTTCCTAAGCATGTTTTGGCATGGGATTTTTAGATTGAATGGTACAATGCTTACTCCAAGCACTAGTTATCACCCACAAACGGATGCACAAACCGAGATTGTGAATAAGTGGCTTGAAGGGTATCTTAGAAATTATGTTTCTGGATAGCAAAAGGCTTGGGTGAGATGGTTCCATTTGGGAGAATACTACTACAATTCTTCATACCACACGTCAATAAAAATGTCTCCATTCATGGCTTTGTATGGATACGAAACTCCCAGCTTCATTGATTTGTTTTTTGGTGACAATAGAGCTCCTCAAGCGAAGGATTTGTTGTAGCAAAGCCAAGACATTTTGAAATCCTTGAAGGAAAATCTCCAACATGCCCAAAATCAATAAAAGTTGTCTATTGATTAGCACATATTGAATGTGTGTTCGAAGTTGGAGACATGGTCTATTTGAGACTCCAGCCATATTGATAGTCTACTCTCAAGAAGAGTGGAGTAGAGAAGCTTAAGCCACATTTCTATGGGCCATTCAAGATCTCCAAGGGAGTTGGGGAAGTGGCTCACGAGCTAGAGCTACCAGAGAGTAGCGAAGTACACAATGTCTTCCATGTGTCATCACACTTCAAAAAGGCCCTTGGGCACAATGCTATTGCTTCTACAAAGTTACCTCCATTGGATGAGGAAGGACAACTTGTTTTGGTTTTAGAAGTAGAAATTGATTTCAGAGAGAGTTCATTGAGGAGAACCATCAAAGAGTATCTGGTGAAGTGGAAGAATCTACCAATTGAGGATGCAACTTGGGAGGATGAGTAGATTTTGTAGTATCTAGATTTGTGATTGCTTGAGGACAAGCAATCTTGGGGAGGGAGGACGGTAATGTCCCCTTCTTAGTCCTAAGCTTATAAGTAATTGTTAGCCTATTTCCAAAGTCCCGTAGGCTAAACGAAGGAGTTCAGGGATTCCATTTTCCTTGGAGGATTCATCTTAGCATTTCTAGAAGAGTATCCTGATGTTGCCAGAAAGCTTTGGTGATTTTTTTTGGGTTTTTTCTAGGCCTTGGTTGATGGTATTGCTATTTTAGCAAATATAAGTTTCACTGCATCTCAATTTGGGCAAGTTCAAAGTTTGGACACACTATTTTTAGTAAGTGCTATTTTGGGCACTTGATCTTGGTAGCAGTGCAGTGCTAGGCTTCCAGTTTTGGTAGTGGTTGGTAGTTTTAGTTTGGGCGAGTTTTAATATTTTTAGCATATTATTCTTCCACGATCAAGTCTTCAAAAAGGTAATTTTAATGACTTAAGTTATTAAGTTCATATATGACCCCCACTTGTACCTACATGCCTAGGTTTGATGACTTAAGTTGTTTTCAAAAGGTGGACTTGTATTTCCTAAGGTGGGTGGCAAAATGGAGAGATAAGTGAAAAATAAAATAAATTAATATTTTTTTGAGTTGGGCATCCCATTTGGAGGGAAGAGGGATTTCAAATTGTGAGCCCTAATCTCTATTTAAGCTCATCTTGGGCTCTCATTCAATTCATGCTATTTTGATGATAACGAAATGTTGTTGAAGTGAGGATTGAATCCTTCAAGGGCTTTGGAGATGCCAACCTTCAAAGTTGCTCTAATTTTGGAGTTGAGAGATACTCCCTAGTTGGATGTGAGTGTGGCTTCATTGCAGGAGTCACCATTGGAGCTATTAGTGATGGTTTTCAATTTGCTTTTAGTTATGGCTTCCTTTAATGTTTTCTAGCTATGTTTTGGTGTGATATATGATTTTGCAAAACTTGGCAGTGTCTTTTGGAGTGGTTTTTTGAGTTACCAATTGTTGGTCCTACCATTTTCCATGCCTAGGCCGTACCAGCAAGTTGCTTGCATTGATTGGATGAGTGCTTAACTTTTTGTGGGTGTTGGCTTATATCATTCTTCTCTCTAGGGCGGCCTAATTCACCAAGTTGCAGAATTTTTGAAGGATAGATGGATTTTTGAGGGCTGGTCACCCCTCCTTGTTGGCCATACCATTTAGGGGTTCTTGTGCATTGGGAGTTGTGATAAAATCTGCCTTCTTTCCTTGTTTAATTTCATTTGCTGGCACCATGATCAACTTATCACCTTGCAATCGGTTTGGAAATATTCTTTGATGTTTGGGGGATATTCTTGGGAGACGTGCCAACTTGTAGCTTGCTGATTGGAGAGTTTCAAACCTATTTACAATGAATTCTAAGTGTTGCAGACCTGTTGCAACTCATTTTCTGAGTTAGACAAGACATCTAGTTGCTTCTATGTTTAGGTACTCAGTTGTTTTGATTGGTATATCATTTTTAGTGGGCTGATTATATTTGGGGAGTTGTTATCATATTTCTAATTCTTAAGAAGCTAGATTGTAACTATTGATATCATTGTATTGAACAACTTATTGTAACATTGATTTGGTAGTACCATTCAGTGATTTGCTCCTCTTTGTTTTGGCTACTTACCCCATTGAATAAGTGGCATTCTAATTGATTAAGCGGATGAATTATTTCTCTTTCATGTAATTCCCATTGACTAAGCGAATGAACTCTTTCTTGCTTTCCCTTTTAATAAGCAGATGTTTCTTTTTGTGTTTTGGAGATTTTATACTTACCCTACTGAACAAGTGGTTTTCTTCAATAGTATTACATTGTAAGCCTTGCCACTGTATGCTTTCACCTTTCCCACATCGGGATTTGGGTGATCAGAAAGTGGAGGGTAATAAATTTCAGTTGATTATAGCTTATCACTCACCCCACTGAACAAGTGGTTGCTTTCATTTATTGCAATGTACACATTGCCACCATATGATCTCACCTTGCCACATTGGGATCTGGGTGATCAGAAAGTGGAAGGTAGCTTATTTCAATTGCTTGTCATTATTATTTTGCTAACACCAACCATTGCAAAAATAAAAAAATTGGGGTGGATATTACAAAAAACTCCAACAAACAGACTATAGAGGAATACAAAAAATTTACTTGTCCTAATATTTTTCTTTGACATGTACACACCAGTTAGTTAATAGGAGTTCTTTTGGTGCTTATTATCTAGAGTATGAAACAAAAATGACAACAAATGCGTCAGAAATTTTAAAACTAGAAACATGTTTGAATTGATTAAAAATAATTACATAAAATATTCTTTAAGATTGTAGAAAAGAAAATAATAAAGTATGACCAAGAGAGGAAGGTAAAGAATTTAATAGGCATTACTAGAGAAATTAAATGGTATCAAGCTTCAAAATCAATAATGAGTCACCAAAAGCCCACTGTAACTTGTTCATTGCAGTAAATAGAACATTGCACAATGCTTATTATAAATTAGAAGTTGATCACTTGTCCTGACTGATTCAATCTTCCCGGCCATATGACAACGGCATATGCTTTCTCATAAACTAATATCCAATGTGTTTTGAGCTTTACTGTGGAAAATCCAAAAATGCCAAACATTAATTTCTTATTTATTTGCATTTAGAGAAAAAGTTACACACTATTCTCCAATTGCTTTTGGAGTTCTTCTTTATTGTTGTTTATCTCTTGCTGTTGTTTTGCCGTTTTAGCTGTGCTGTTTGGAAACTCTTTCTGTGTGTAAAAGGGTTTGGGCCCTTTCAAGAACCCCCCTTCACCCATGAAGAGAATTACTCCAACTATACACTGCAGTTTCATGCACATTTGCATGGATTTTTATCATCCATAATGGAATATCAGAGTAAACAATAAACATACAGATGACCAATGCACACTCTAATGATTGCTATCAATACATCAAACCTGTTGAAAATTCTTAGGATGACGATCAGTACTGAACTCTACTGCAATTTGGTAGGATGGGATTGGTAAAAATAATTAGATTCATTCTGCATACTAATGGGTGAAGGCTTTCTGTAATTACATTAATAGGATACACTGAAAAGCTTCCTGAATGGTATGCACATGGTGTTGATAAAAGTGGATGCCAAATATTATAACTACATTTTCAACTAATGAAATCATCTGGAACCAAATTTGTGCTTAATTCAGATATGAAAATCTGATCTTTGTAATACATTTGTTTGAATTTTCTCATCCTTGTCTATAGATAGAGACTGATCCCTGGATGACACACAGTGGCAAATGCAAATTCGATGTTGTTTAGTTTTGGATGAAACATTTCCTCCAACTTTAACGAGGAGCACCACTACCTTGTCTCTTTTATCTTCACACCATGAGTTCCGGGGAAGTCCATCCACATATTCCTTCTCTATAAGAAAATCCTCATGGTCTACGCAAACTTCAATGGTCTCACCAGGGCGAATGATTCCAGAAGCTGGGAAAACCTGTATATCATTATGATCTGTAAGAAATGGAAAAATATGCTAGTAGATAGATCAATGTGGAGCTGAATATTCTCAATTTATAAAACACGTTAACTTTTAAGGCACACTAACTTCTAAGTAAGACAATATTTACAAGCATAGACTACTGTTCTAGCATCAGCATAATATACAAGTCCTGATTTATGTAACATAAATTTAATTATAACAAACATCAACAATTTTTCTCATCAACGCTATTGTCATGTGAAACAAACACTTGAGATTTGGCATGCTTAAACATTCATATGCATTCATATGAATCTTAAGACACTTTATATACAAATGCTGATATCTGTGGCATGAAAAAATATATGCTCCTTATTCTGCATGATAAACTAAAGTTCATGCCATATGTATCAGTATTTGTATATAAAGTGCCTTAGGCTTCATATGAATATTATACATGCTACTTATTCTGAATGATACACTAAAGTTCATGCCACATATTTCAACATTTGTATATGATGTGACTTGGGATTCATACGAATGTCATAGGCATGTCGAATCTCAGGTGTTCATTTTGCATCGCAGTAATGTTGATGAGACAAATTGTCGATGTTAGTTTTAATTGAATATAAGTGACCAGACCTTACCTGCAGCCAACGTGAAAATCCAAAGCAACCTCTCACAGAAGCATTTCTCAGAGGAATACCATATGTCTGGCCACTGCTGACAGTTTCCTCGCCTTCACAGATAATCTCAAATACTGCTGTATTCAACCTGGATGTGTTTGTTAACCTCAGGACAGATGAATCACAATCTTGCAAAACTATATTGTTTGTGCTGACAACAACATCTGGGATGTCATCTGAATGTTCAATAAGACCTTTAATTCGCTTATTTAGTTGAATTAGATCCCCATATTCTCTTCTGCGGATTTTTTCATCTATGCATGCAACATTAACATTGAACAAGCATCTTACAGGCTTATGATCACTACTGGTGACATCCATGCATGTGTCGTACCTGGAGGAAAACAAGTTCCATAAACAGTTATTCAATATCAGTTATTGCAGTGCACCTCCGTAAAAAAACATCACTAAAACTTATCAACACCAGACTGCAGAAATTTTTCTTCAACTTTAACGATAACTTCATTAGGTGTCAGAGCTGTTAGGATTATAAGATAAGAAATCAATCTTGAAATTGATAAAATGATACAAAACATGCTCAAACACGTTTAAAATAATGTCCCTAAAATTTGAACTGGATATTTTTGCTCTTTCAGTTCTAAAACATCAGCAGATCAAATAGCAGATGTTGGCTGCAGGATTGTATGCCTTCCGCATAAATTGACTAGAAGACAACCAAATTTCAAATCAATACTATTTACCTTACAATAAGCTTTGATGATTCTAATAAGTGTATTGCTCGTGTGTGGGTCTAGAAGTTGGACACATATATATCTCTGAAATCTATGATCGCAGATGATGCCATCAAATTCGCCACCTTGCATTTGGAAGACACAGCACACGAATGGTCGTACCATGGGTTGGTCACCCAAATTTATAGTCTAATTGACACATACGATGAATTTTGCGAATGGTTGATTGAAAAGTTTGATAAAAAGGTCCTAAAGTTCATTTTAGAGAGTTGCCCCAATTGAAGCAAGAGAGAACAATAGAGAAATATGTGGAGGAATTCCAAACATTATCCATAATGTAACAGAAAGAAGATTATTTGTCCTTTTCATAGAAGGATTACGCAAACCTCTCAAGGGTTTGTTTAAAACTTTAAGGCGCTTGATTCATTGTCTCTACGAGAAGCTATATAAGAGCACTAGATTTGGGGACTACAATTCCCAAGCATAAATTTCACTCACTAAAAGATTCCATCTTTGAACCGATCAAATGAAGTTACAAAAGAGGAAGTCTTATACCCAGCTGTAAAAGAACATGCCACCAAAGACAAAGACAGTAGATGAGATCAAGAATGAATTGAGGGACAGTTTATCTTTTAACTGTAGCGAACCTTGGGAACCTAGTCATCACTATATGGGCAAGGGAAAAAATCATTATATTGAGGTAGTTTTTGATGAGGAGGGAGAAAAAGCAAGAGCTAAACCACACTCAAATAAAAATGGTGAAAAGGGACATAGCTTTAACAAAGGTAGTGAACATTTCATTGTTCCATTCTTTAATAAAGAGATTGAACTATGGTACACTATATACTATATAGTAATACCCAAATTGGTCAAAAATCCATTTGAGGACATTTGATTGAGTTTTTTTTAAACTGTGACCGTTGTCTGGGGATGGCTGGACATTATTGGGACATGTTGGAGATGTCAATGGACATCCCAGTCATCCCTGGGTGTCCCCAGATGACTGAGTGCCATTTCTAGGATGTTTCCTGACATTAATGTAGTTTCAGGGAAAGCCCAAGTATGTTTCTAACACGTCCTTGTTATAATGACCCACCCTAAATTGCATACAATATTTTTCGATTTTTACCAATTGGATTGCTCCAACATTTCGTCAAACAGTTTGCAAAGCTGTTGAACTGAGCTTGTTTACAATATGATTTCATTGTCAAAAGTTAATTTGTGTAGAATTTACACAATAGAGGTTTCTCTCCATGTCACATGCATAGCAACATATAATTAAAGCTTCACTACATCAATACATTTTCATATAACATAGTACCAACTAATTCTACATAACTCAATAAACATTCATTTAATAATTCCCATTCAATTCATAATAAACTAATTCCCATTCAATTCATAATAAACTAACAGTCCAAAAACTGACCTTACGAGAGACCAGATCGCACCCTTGCCAATGCTGAACCTCCACAAAAATCCACTTTTATTTTATAAAAATTGCGCCCAAACTGAATATGACATTCTTCAAGCACATAGTCAATAGCTGAACAATTATATGTCATGAATCCTCCATTACACCGGCGTGAGATCACAAAGAATGGTAGCGGAACATTAGAGTGATTCTAGGAATGGAGTATCAACCTTCAATATATTTATATTTCCTTTAATTCTTGTACAAGCCTTCTGATTGTTTCCCGTAGCTAGTTAGACCACAACATATGAAGCGGCTGGAATTATTGCACACTTAATTCCCGAAGACAACCCTTGGGCCAGTCGAAGTTCCACATCGGATGATATAGTATTTCTTGTACGAAAGTAGTAGCGATGAAAGGAAAGAGAATGTAGACTTCAACGCTCCTTTTGACTCAGTCCACGTCACCCAGTTACTTCATATAGGATTCGAATTCCTCAAATAAGTCTCGGTAGTCCTTGCAATAAACATGCAACGACTATTACATTAATATGGCACTTGCAGTTTGGGCGACTTCTTCAATTTGTAGTTATGCCAACAAAACTATTCGAGCCTCAGAATTAATTCGACCTCCTTAATTTCTTCAGAATTAATTCGACTGTCTGTGACTTCTCCATGTCACCCGTGGGGAACCAAACCAAACTCAACATTAAATTGAATCGGCCGACTCTAATAAAATTCCACGAACCCGCCTTTGAATTAGCACGTGAGTTTTATATACTGGCAGTAAAGATTATTTCGATTACTGTAATGGCTTACTAAATGGGTGGCGGTGTATTAAGTATTCACATAATTCAATCATCGATTTCTTGGACAGAAATATTGGCGGTTCAAGAATATGATGTTTATTTAATTTTAATAGCAACTGGTCCCTATTTTAATTTCCACGACTTCTTGCATCGGTTCAACTTCCAAATAAGACTCTTAATATTCTATTTCACCGCAAGCTTCCAAAATCGGTCCCTTTATCAGTAATAGCTGCGATAGAAATTAAGTCGTGAATGTAGAAAGTGCAAATCTCTATGCTATGTTGGCTCTAACAGAGGATGCAATAGAATTCTGAAATCATGACTCCTCCATAATGAATATAATTACTGCAGCATATGATAATTCTTCACCAGAGACGCTTTATTATTAAGGATATTAATTACCAAATCTTCTCGAGACTATACTCGGACTGTGCACTAGGAGGATACGATAGCAATTCACAAGAAATATTTTATCCACAAAACTAATGATGGCTCAACCCAAACCGTTGCCTAAAGACACTTCTAAATAACTCCTGTGCACGGCAATAGATGGAACCGCTACATAATCTGGCAACTAAAATCTGTATAATAAACTTTCTTCACCACCAAAATTGTAAATCTGGAAAGATGCAGCTTACACAAGCAGATGACTCAGATTCAAGGCACTAGTATAATAAATACCAATTCCCAAAATCAATCACATTAAGTGTATATCAGCATTCACCAATATGAAAATATCACCGTCTGTCTGGCTGTAGATATAATATTGAATTATCCAATGTACAACTCACCTCTCACAAAATCGAAAATTCGGCTTGAGACAAGATTTCCCTAATTTCGAAAAACTTCATCTGATAATTCCAAATGCGAAATCTGAATGATTTTGCCAATTACCAGCCAGGGTGGATAATCTCACCACTGGAGCTGATCTTCTTTCAGAGGGATTGCGTCCTCCAAAAGACTGGTGAACTCCGTTCAAACAGCAAATACCTTTTCTCTAAAATCCAAAGCTATCATGCCTGCAATAAACCTCCTACAATCTTTTATTGAATCCTCTTCGTAACTCCTTTGCCTTCTTGAATCCTCCCCTTTTCCTTCACTTTTAATTTAATTTTGAGAATCGAACCAAAAAGTAACTTAATTAATTAAAATAATTAATCTGAGTTGTTTTTTAAATTTAACCTTTTTCAACAACTTTAAATTAATTATTTAATTACAATATTGACCTTAAAAATTGGGGACATTACACCTGTGGCCACAAAATGGACAACCAGAAAACCCCTAAGGACACATACCATGTGTGTCCCAGATAAAAGCATATCTCACATATTGATTCACATGTTAATATGTTTTTGGAGTAGAATTCTACATTCTTGACTTAAATTGTATAAATACGGGATTGTAATGTCCCCATTTCTAAGCTATATTGATTTGTGAACAATTAGCCAATTCCAAGTTTTGCTGAAGGCTTATTGGTGTGCTAGGGAGAACCCCAAACTCTTGGAGTGTTCAAGGTTGGTTAAACAGTGACTTTGGTTCTTGGTAGTGAGCTCAGTTGCCTTAGCGAGCCTTGTGATGCTTTCAAAATTGATTTTCGACATTTTGGGAGCTCTCCAAACTCCTTGGAGGGGCAGGCTATTTTCAATAAGTCACCTAGTTGCTTCCGTTCATCGTCCTATGTAATAACCCTAGCCCCCAGACCAAGATTACTGTCGTTTACCCAAGTTTGACAATGTTCTTTGCACTGTCTGTTGATCTTATCTGAAGTAGCTTCTCTTTCCCTGGCCATGCATAATTTAACATTCTCAAATTTCTATAGAGTAATTTGGTTCCATATAACTCCCATTATTACAAACACATTATATGTACCATGCAGATAATTTATGAAGCCAAAACATCCTATAACAGAAATCTGGAACGATATAACTTATGTAGAATGATACATTATTTCAGAATTATGCTGACCAAATTCACATACTCGGAACTTGCAGATAAACGGGAATTCGAATCTACAGAGTACTTCCTCAATAACAATCTAAAACTTATACTTTTTAAGACTCTTGACTTGGGAAGATACAATAACCACCAGTAATGGAATTGCAATCCTTTCCCGTGATATTTCCTGAGCGCTCTACACTGAGTTTGGCGCCACTGTAATATTCTTAACATTGTTCGCGGGTAATATAAGCTAGTAATGAGTAATACGTGTTTTGAGAAATACGATGCCAAGATAATACAAGCCCAATGCCAATAATAACCCCGTTCGACATACAAGAGTAATACGTCTATTGTGAAATATGATGCCAGCAACAATGGATATGACCTTAGCATAAATGAATGCGATTGCCATGTGCTTGAGGCTCAAACTGACGCCAAGGTAAATGAATTAATAGCAAGAGTCCGGCACCATAGTTTACTTACATATTGGGAATTGGAGAGTACTAGGCAAGTTCAAAAAATTTTATTTTACAAATATTTGGTAACTTAAAAGTAGACAAATTTCTTATAAAGACACTTTTTCTGTTTTTTTTTGTTGCAAAATTCAATTACAAAATGCATCAAATGAGTTTAAAAATCATGAAAGAGTTTTATATTAAATTTCATTGTTCAATACATATGAATTACAAAATGGCATCATAATGAAATTGTTAATAACTATAATGAATTTATGATGATTGTATTTGAAATCCATCATAAATTTCATATCTAGACAATTACAATTAATTATATAAATACATTAATTATATGTTGTATTATATTTCTGTATTAATTTTTTGTATTATATTATATATATATATATATATATATAATAGTTTTGTTAAAGAATATAATATATAATAATAAGTAGTATAATTATTTTATTTATAATTATTTTTTTATTATATAAAAATTTAAAATATATATTATATATTAATTATGTTAATATATACTTAACTAGTGACGCCGTAATGTTAAAATCTAAATGTGTTCATTTGTATTATATAAAAAAAATATCATAATTATTAACTATTAATTATAATATATATATATAGTTTTGTTAAAGAATATAATATATAATAATAATAATAAGTAATATAATTATATTATTTATAATTTTTTTTTATTATATAAAATATACATTATATATTAATTATGCTAATCTATACTTAACTAATGTTAAAACCTCAATGTGCTCATTATTAGGATCTTGGCCATAATTTTCATTTTAGTAAACATACTCTAAACCATCGTCGAAACCTTAATTTTCATTTTAATAAACATACTCTTAAACCGTCATTGAAACCTTAATTTTCATTTTACATACTCTAAAACCATCATTGAAACCTTAATTTTCATTTTAATAAACATACTCTTAAACCGTCATCAAAACCTTACTTTCAGGCTATAGCTTGCCAAATTGGAGAAGTGAAAGGTCAATACCAGTGAGGAAGAATTTGGAGGAATGGAAACCAATAGCAAAGTGGAAAGCAACAATAAATCCGGCTTTGCTATCTGGCATAGTAAATATTTGCGGGGAGTTGACTCCATTAGAGATTTTCTTAGTTCTCAGAATCTCCCTCTTGGTTCAAACCTTTGGAATAATGTCATTAAGGCTAGGGATCTTGCTGGTAAAGGTGCAATTTGAAAACTTGGAGATGGTTAAAAAATCTTGTTTTGGGAAGACCAGTGGATCGGGAATGAACCTCTTTGTAGTATCCCTATTTTTAGGAATCATATGGAGGAGTGCAAAGCCAGATTTGGTACCTTTGTTGGAGACTATTGGAGGAATGATCAGTGGGTTGGTATCTCTACTATTAGTCTGGACCTTCTCCCCCTGTAGTCTCTCCTTAACTTTGTTGTGCTTAGTTCATGGGGCCAGGAGGATTCTTTGGTCTGGAAGTTGTCCTCCTCAAGGATCTATTCTATTTCTTCAACGGTGGCCTCATGTTATCATTCCTCCCCTTCTCCTGTGTGGGTGAAGGCATGGGTGCACAACCTTATACCTAAAGTCAACATCTTTGTGTGGATCCTTCTTCAGAATAAATTGTTAACTAATGACAATCTCTATAAGTGTGGCTTCTCTTTTCCTAACTGATGTTATCTTTGTTGTGCGGAGGTTGAGACAGCTTCACATCTCTTTCTCCTCTATCCTTTTGCCTATGACATCTAGTGTAGGATTTTGCAATTGTGGGATCTCAACTGGGTTTTTCTTGGGTCTATCTTGGACTTTTATAGCTAGTGGAAGGCTCCTTCTAGCAATCAAATGCTGAATATGCTTTGGAGATACATTTTTCCTCACCTCGCATGGGGAATTTGGAAAGAGCGTAACAATTGAATCTTCCCGGATTTGATTCTGTCGGAGGAAATTGTTTTTGGTAAAATTATCAAAGCTGTGAGAGAGAATTTCAATTTGCTCAATAGCAAAATCAAGGCTAATGGAAAGGTCAGATACCAAGATTATGAGCTCAGAGTTGTTGATGCTCGGAAGATTAATGTTGATATTTCTTCTCCTCTTAAACTGACTAAGAGGCCTAGAGATGGAATCTATTGAAACCTCCCTCCTCCTGGTTGGGTAAAAATCAACTTTGATGGGGTGGCCAAGGGTAATCTTGGGCCAGCTAGGTGTGGGGGAGTGATAAGGGATGAGAATGGCCTTTTTATTGCAGCGGTGGCTCTCCCCTTGGGTACTCAGACCAACCACATTGCTGAAGCCATAGGGGTGTTTCAAGTCTTTAATCTTGCTCGTCAGTTGAAATTTAAAAATGTGTGGCTTGAAGGGGACTCAAACAATATCATACAATGTATTAAGGGCCTTCAAAAACCCTCATGGACTATAGAGAATTGGATTAATCTATCCAAGGGGATTATTAGTAACTTTGATAAATGCTTTATTTCCCATGCATATAGGGAAATTAACACGATGGCAGAGCTTTTTGCCAATAAGGGAGTTTAGCCAAAGGACAAGGTGATGTGGCAAAGGAACTTGATGAGTTGGAGGCTGATGTCACTGCCTTATTAATGTATGATCGAATTCACAGGAAGGTTCAAATTCCCCTACCAACATATGATTATGGGTGTTGAGTGTCTTGTCATGCAATCTCGGGACTGCTGTTCAATAATTCTTCATCGTTGGCTGAAGCACAACAATATTAATTACTATTTTGATTTTTATGCTTTGCATGCTTTATGGGTATTCTGATTACCAGCTTAATTGATTTTCTGGAGTCTTCTGAATAGGCCTGCAATTCTACCAACATCGGTGGTGAGTGTCGCAGGGTGGAACCGATGGATTGTGAAGAGCTAAGAAGTAACACTAAGGTTTGGGAGCTGCTGGAGAGGGGCGGGATAACCAATTATATCGAAAAACTCCATGGCTAGGACCGAACGTCACTAGGGTTTTTACCAAGGAATGGAAGGATGGCAAGATTAATTTGTCTGGGAGAAAGGTTGCTATTGATGAGCAATTAATTGCTGAGGTTATGAGGCTTTCCATTGAGGGCATCAAGTTTTACAAGGACAGGAAACTCTCCGACCAGGCTGTGCAAAAATTTTTGAAGACAGAGAAGGAAAAGGAGGATCTACAAAGGACTACCAAAAGTAGTTACGATTCAATGAAGATCGTCTCGCATTGGAGGAAGGTGCTGAAAGTGCTTATGGAGTACATTACCCTAGATGGTCGTTACAATAGGGTTTTTGGGTACCATTTTGTGCTCCTCAACCATTTCCGACATTAGGTTAGGGTTTATTTCCATTTCTATCTTGCTACCTCTCTGAATGCTAGTCATTAGAACTATAGTCAGAATCCGATTAGGCATTCTATTCTCCATGATTGTTTGCTTGTTTTAATCTATGAACATCAAAGCTATGTCAGCTCTGTCCCACCAGGCCCCTTCCAGGGGAAGGGTTACAATTAAGGGGAAAGGTAATTCTAGTGTCTCTCCCTAGGAGAAGGGTAAGATAAAGGTCTCGGAGGATCCCTCTTATAATACTAATCAGGATGATTCACAGTTGACCCGCTCGTCGGAATACTCCAGCTACCCTGCCACTGATAAAGAGGATAGGCCCCGTTATCCCAGTGAACTCAAGGCGGATGACCATTACTTTAAAGTTGAACGTGAATTTCTTGATGACATTCTCGCTATTGCTCGTAATGGGTCTGTGGATTTCTTCTGATTAATCAGATGGGTGTTTTTTGAGATTAAGGAACTTAAATTGAATCAAAGGGCTATGAAAAAGTAAACTAGAAAAGGCTAAAAAGAATGACAATAATAACAAAGACAGAGATAAGGCCACTAACTTATGGACTGAGGAAGAAAAGAAATATATGGTGGATAGCCTCAAGAAAACAGTTGAGGATTTGCAGCAATTTAAGAGTAACCATGATGGCAAGCTTTCTAGTATGGAGGAAAAGATGAAGAACATAAAAGATTCTATCCACAAGGTTTTGGAAATGAGCCACAAAATTTTAAAATCTACCGTGAATACCATGAATACGATGGTCGATAATCTGCAAAATGCCTATCAGGTAAGGATTGTTGTGTATGTGGATGTTGAGAAAGAGGAAAGCCAAGTGGAAGGAGTGGGGCCTGTTGTGACCTTTTTCACACATCGCCCCATTGCAAATGGGGACCCCCTAATTTTGGCTTTGCTTTTCGATCGTTTTGTTGTTGTCTCTCTTTTCTAATGTCTATCTTTTCAGGATGGGCCCGCCGTTGAACATTACCGTGAACTTTTGGCCAAGTTTGAAAATTAGGGTTTCCATCTTTCCGGCCAATTTGAGGTCAAGTGAGGTGAATAAATTGAAAATAAAGACTAACACTATTGTCAGTGTGCTTCTAGCAGGCTTTCACTAAAATTTCATCAGATTCTGACAACTTATTATTTTTAGTAAGTGTGTAATTCCGGGCAATCCGTCAGCACTTTTGAAGTTTCGATCATCACACTGCATTCAGAACATGTCAAGTTACTTGCATGCAAAATTTGAGCTAAAACAGAGGACTTACTATTTTTAGCAGTTCAGCTTCCGGAGCCAATTTCAAGGCCTAGATGCAGAGTTTGTCAACACATGTCTGCATATTCCTTCTGGGTTTTCAGAGACCTTCGCAATGGTGTGACATGCAAAGTGAGATAACGACTTTCAGAATTCAATCTTCCGGGGCTATTTTTAGGGTTTGCATGTCTGCATATTCCTTGTGGGTTTTTTGAGAGCTTTGTAGTGATGTGACATGCAAACAGAGATAGTCACTTATTAAGGAACTTGCTATTTTGAGCAGGTGCGTCCCCGCAGTCGCCTCCCAGCACTTTGGAGTCACGAG